>CAIGQV010019951.1:24425847-24442260 GCA_903798115.1 Danio jaintianensis | reverse complement strand
TGACTAGCAGAGACAGGCCTGCAGAAGGAGAGAGAGGTTGAAAAAAATGTAATTGCTTGCTGTGATGAAATGCTGAATTACTGCGTTTCATAATTAATGCAGTCTTCGTTGGCACAAACCTCAAAAATCAATCTAATATGCCGATTTTCTGCTTAGGAATCTTTTTTATTTTATTATGATCATCCACGCTGAAACAGTTATGAACGAACTAAACTGAACTAACTAACTATTGCTGTAGTGGTTTTGTTGCCATAGCAACTGTAGAATCACCACAACATAACAATGACTATAGTTGCAGTGTTTCCATAGCAACTGTAGAATCACCACAACATAACAATGACTATAGTTGCGGTGTTTCCATAGCAACTGTAGAATCACCACAACATAACAATTACTATAGTTGCTGTGTTTCCATAGCAACTGTAGAATCATCACAACAGATTAAAGTACTTTATTATAGTTTTTCAAAAGCACTACAGTATTTACTATACATTACTATAATATTCTTTTATTAAAAAGTGTTTTTAATAATATAATATAATATAATATAATATAATATAATACAATACAATATAATATAATACAATATAATATAGGGCGACGCGGTGGCGCAGTGGGTAGCACGTTCGCCTCACAGCAAGAAGGTCGCTGGTTCGAGCCTCGGCTGGGTCAGTTGGCGTTTCTGTGTGGAGTTTGCATGTTCTCCCCGTGTTCGCGTGGGTTTCCTCCGGGTGCTCCGGTTTCCCCCACAAGTCCAAAGACATGCGCTATAGGTGAATTGGGTAAGATAAAATTGTCCATAGTGTATGAGTGTGTATGAATGTTTCTCAGAGATGGGTTGCAGCTGGAAGGGCATCCGCTGCGTAGAACATATGCTGGATAAGTTGGCGGTTCATTCCGCTGTGGCGACCCCAGATTAATAAAGGGACTAAGCCGAAAAGAAAATGAATGAATGAATAATATAATATAATACAATATAATATAATACAATATAATATAAAATAATATATTATAATATAATACAATATAATATAACATAACACAATATAATATAATACAATACAATATAATATAAAAGAATATAATATAATACAATACAATACAATACAATATAATATAATATAATATAATACAATATAATATAATATAATATAATATAGGGGGTGGCGCTGTCGTCTCACAGCAAGAAGGTCGCTGGTTTGAGCCTCGTCTGGGCCAGTTGGCATTTCTGTGTGGAGTTTGCATGTTCTCCCCGTGTTGGCGTGGGTTTCCTCCAGGTGCTCCGGTTTCCCCCATAAGTCCAAAGACATGCGGTATAGGTGAATTGGGTAAGCTAAATTGTCCGTAGTGTATGTGTGTGAATGAGAGTGTATGGGTGTTTCCCAGTGATGGGTTGCAGCTGGAAGGGCATCCGCTGCATAAAACATATGCTGGATAAATTGGCGGTTCATTCTGCTGTAGCGACCCCTGATTAACAAAAGGGACTAAGCCGAAAAGAAAATGAATGAATGAATAATAATAATAATAACACAATATAATAAAATATAATATAATATAATTTGGTGGTATTGATTTATTTTAATTGATTCATTAATTTAAAAAAAATTAGACTTTTAGTTTTCACTACAGTAAACTGTGGTGTATTGTAGTATAATAAACCCTATAGTTGTAGAAAACTACAGTATTTGCTTTTTTTTTTTTTTTTTTTTTTTTTACTTTTGCTGCTTGTTTAAACTACTTATTTAAAATGAGCTGAATCAACAGAGTTATTCAGGTTTTTTGGGGGGACAACTTAATTGTTTTGTACATAAAACAATTAAGTTGCTCCCCAAAAAAAACCTGAATAATTGTGTTGATTCAGCTCATTTTAAATCCACCTAAATTTGTAAAAAACAACAACAATTATGTTAATTTAATCAATTTGTGTTGGGACAACATGAAGGAATTGTCTGTCTGTCTGTCTGTCTGTCTGTCTTTCTATCTTCATAAATAATGGAAAATCCAATATAATGTGCATTTCTTATTGAAAAATAGGGACTAGGTCTGAGATTATGTTTATGCATATTTTGAAAATATGTCTCTTGAGCTTGCCATTTCCTAAGATGACAAGTCTCATCAGGTTTTGACAGCCTCACAAATAGCAAAAACTATAGCCTGAAGCCAATTCCTTAAGTCTTCCTCCATCTGCACAATACAGTATGCTATAAGGTTATTTTACAATCATTTTTAGTTGGTCAAATATTTGTCGCTGCTGCCCTCTACTGGTGAAGGCTGGTTGCTCTTGGAAACGCTGTTGTTTCATGATGCCATCATGGTATTTACTGTGCAATCCTGCGAGTTTTTGACAAGCAAATATAAGTTGCACATTATGTATCCCACAAACGAGATTACATCAAAATTTGGTAATACTATTTCGAATTGTATTTTCCATATATTCATGCATTGAATCTATTAATCCTCCTTTTTTAAATTCAAATACTCCCATGTTAAAGAATTTTGGTCCGTCTTGCAATTGAATGAAATGTAGTTTTAACATTGATTAATCCATATTAAAATATTTTTTTTTGTATCCTGATAAACATAACAGATTATATAGACAATTAATACTTTTTTTTTGGTGAAAATATTATACTCATAAATGAAAATTGTCTTCAATGTTTGCAAAAAAATAAATAAATGTCGAACTTTCTTTGTGATTTAGATGATTTAATTACAATATTACAAAATGTTTATAAAATTAAAAACTGTGAAACTTGATACAGTGATTTCCTTTTAAGTTTTATGTAATTGTACAATTAATTCAATGTCCTCCATGCAATTCACTTTTATTCATTTAATAATTGCATTATTATTTATTTATTTTATTTTCATCGTCTTCCTGTTTAATCTTTGTACTCATAATGTCACCCAATGTTGGTTAACTGTTAAATATATTGTTTAACTATGCAATCAAAAATAAAAAAGCAAGTTTTAGACAAACACACACAATAAAACAGATCAAAGTCCATGGTATGTGTGATTTATTATTAATAACATTATTATAAAAAAAACAGTACAACACAATTAAATACCTGTAGAGGAAGATGGTCCTGGCACATGGATTTTTAGCAGTAAACATTAGAGATTGTGATACATACTGTAATATGTTGTCAAATCTGTAGCTATATGAATTTGCATTGTACACATCAGCAGCACAAAACTTGGACCTGGTGTTTAAACACATCACACAGTGAAAATACTTATGGACATTTAACAAAGTGGAGTGCATATGGAGGTTAATGTATATGTAAATTAAGCAAATTTACTGAAACATTTCCTGGTGTTAAGGTTCGATCACAGTAGACCTTTTTTTGGCAGTCACTTCTACTTGTATGCATGCAAATATGAAGGCCAGCATAAGTGTAGAAGTTTGCTGTGTATCATGAACTCATATAGTAATAGTATTCCTAATTTATTTATTTAGGTATGTGTAAAAAGACTGGTTTAAATGCATCCAGCAGAAAAGTTTAGTGGCAATATAATAATAATTAAAAAAAAAAAAAAAAAATAATAATAATAATATGGCATGGAGTTTAATGATTTCAAACAGACATGCTCAGATTTGATTATGAAAGGAATAACCAACCCAGATATTTTTTTTTTTTACCAATTCAAACCAGCTTGTTATTTATAACTGTACTTTCCTCAGCTTTCCTGGTTCTTTTTTTATTTATTTTTTTATTTTAGTGAAAAGGCAAAAAGCACCATGAAAGTATCATAAAAGTAGTATGTGACTTCTTAAGTTACATAATCTCAACAGACTGAAATGTAAGTTATTATTATTATTTTTACATTTGTTTTACTGAAAATCTAGCTATTCATTCTAGCTGTTGCAATGGTTTTAGGGTGCTTTCACACAGAGGATCGATTCTTTTGTTCCGAAACAGGGATTGCAATGTTGCACTTTGTTCTTGGTGCGGTTCGCTTTTACAAGGCAAAGTTTCTAAACGGACCAAAAGAGTTAAAACAAGTCACGTGCGAGTAAACTCTCCTCCTCACATTGGTCAGAGTTTCACGGTTTATTTTGCAGAGTCCCGCTCAGCTGTCATGAGTCCTTATTTTAATTTATGACGATGAGCAATAAGACATTATTAAAGCTGCTTTAATTTTGAATGGTGACACCCACAGACATCGTCACCAGATATAAAAGAGGTAAGACTTTCTCATACATAGCAGTTGCCTTGTAGGCTTTACATTATATAGAGAAATAACAGATAACCGAGACTGTTGTTCAGTCAATTTTCATAACGGATAAACAGCTTTCGTTAATAGTTCAGCATGCTTTCATTTTCGTATTTGACATGAAACGCACATTTACCGGTAGAAATGACATCCTGCCCTACTCATAATTCTCTCTTCATATAGCCATATGCCTATTACACATCCATAATACACTGTGATATAGCTTTCTCACTACAATCGATCCGCTCCAAAGTTCGCTTCAATCGAGCCGAGACCACCTCATTCAGGCGATCTCGGACCGGTTGTTTTGGCGCGGATCCGAGCGCGATTGCTGGATTCACATATGCCAAACGAACCGCACTAACTGTTCTCCCCGTGTTGGCGTGGGTTTCCTCCGGGTGCTCCAGTTTCGACCCCAGTCCAAAGACATGCGCTATAGGTGAATTGAATAAACTAAATTGGCCGTAGTGTATGTGTGTGATTGAGTGTGTATGGATGTTTCCCAGTACTGGGTTGCAGCTGGAAGGGCATCCGCTGTGTAAAACATTTGCTGGATAAGTTGGCGGTTCATTCCGCTGTGGCGACCCCTGATGAATAAAGGGATTAAGCCGAAGGAAAATGAATGAATGAATGAATTAATGAATGAGAATACGTGAATCCATCATAAATCAGGTTCGGTTACTGACTCATCTGGGATTTTCAGTGAATAACAGATTAACTGAATAACAAAGTCTTTTTATGAAACTTTATGAAGCTTTTATGAAGACATTACATTTTGAAGCACATAAAAGTGCCAGTCCCACATAATTCATAATTGTATAAGGGAAAAGAGCCAAATAATGCCTTCTTCAAAATTCTCCTTTTTTGTGAAATGACATGAAAGTGAATAAATGGCATAATTACATTACTTTTGGGGTGACCTCTTCCATTAAGATCGACCTTTTTGCATTTTCATTCAGTCATTTTCAAATAAACCCAAAGACATTGATAAGTTCAGTTGAAAAAATTTCACTTAAAGTGGCCTATTATGTTTCTTTTCTGATATACTATCTACTGTAAAGTGTCTGCAAAGTTCAAAATGCACACTCTTAAAAATAAAGGTGCCAAAAAGAACAAAGAGGGTTCCCTAAAGAACAGTGCAGTGCCCGTAGGTTGGCCCATTGTAACCTTTGATTTAGCCCACCATCCCATCTGAGAAGAAAGTCAGAAGGATAGAGAGGGTTGGGGCGAATGCCTTTAAAAGAGATCGTCATTTCTAATTTGATGTAACCTTATTTTTGTTTGTTTGTTTTATTGCTGAGCTAAAAAAAAAAAGCAAACAAATGAAATGTTTCAATTAAACATTGTAAATAAATGAGATTTTTAAAAATGTAAATAATGTCACTCGACAGATAGAGGACTATGCAGAAGACATCGGTGAGCAAATCAAGGCAAAAACTAGTGTAAATGCATTCTGTTATAAATAAGATTGTTTTTGTTTTTACTGTAATACTGTAAGTTAATTATAAAATGTCAAATAAACTATGCTGTATTAGTTAATATAAAGCAATGATTTCTACTTATTTTTAAATATTATTAAATAAATGAGGAAATTACCCATGGCAACTATATTTACCTTCGGCCCACTAGCCTCAATCAAGTCTGCTTTTTGGCCCTTCATAAGAAAAAGTTTGGGCGCCCCTGATTTAGTGGAACCATCAAGACCAAAACTGAACATTTATATTTAAAGAGATGGTTCAAGCAAAAATGAAAATTCTGTCATCATTTACTCACCCTTGGCTTGTGTCGAATCACTGTAAAAATGACTTCGATGTCTTCCACGTCAGATTAGGCTGCATGTTTACTGCAATATGATGCTTGTGTTTTACACTGCTGACTCTAATGGCAATACATGGTACTGCCCATAGTAAATGCACACCTGGATGACCTGATGAGAAAGAGAAGGCATAGATGAACAAAATCATTTCTACAGTTTCTTGGTGCAGAAAAGTGTTCTTGGAGCTTTATTTAATTACAGCTGAACCGCTGAAGACACATGGAATGTTTTTGGTTCCTTTTCTAGACTTTCTGAGGACCCTTGTTGTCTATGGAGGATGAGAGAGCTCCAGGATTTCATCATCTGAAATATCTTAATTTGTGTTCTGAAGATAAACAAAGGTTTCGGGGATTGAAACGACATAACGGTGAAATCAAAATCATGAATCAAATATGAGTGAATCGCTATCTCTCTACATAATAGGGACACTTTAAAGTCCACATGAACCAAAAGCTGCACCTGTTTTTGTTTTTTTTCAGTATTGTGACGCAGTTCCTAGAGAAACGGAATATTAAATGAGAAAACAGTGGCTTGTTTTTTTCTACTGTGAGCTGATGTAGTAAAGTAGGCATTTCATTCAGAAAGATCGGGAAATGAGTTTCCGGAGAGTTATTACAACCTAAAGGCTGATTTATACTTCTGCGTCGAGTGATCGGCGTGACCCACGGCGCATGCCTTGCGCGTAGTTGTGGATTTATACTTCTGCGCACTGTTTGTGTTGCTCTGCGATATCACTTCTGAAACGCTAGCTGGCAGTAGGTTTTTATGTTCCTCTGTGTCAAGTTTCTTCACGGGTGTTTTGTTTTTTCTGAACGTTACCTTAATGTACAAGTAGCTAAAACTCGCTCATTCAGACGCAGGAACCAGCGATTGTGCAACTTTAATCATAAGGTAAACACAAAACAAAAGTTTCCATCAGGAGCTTCTTCACGGGACTCCACACTTGTAAACAATCGCTCCATCAGGCTCGCAGCACCGCCCACACTCATCACCGCTACCAAGCCAACCAATCACAGAGCTTGCGCTACATTCAATTCAATTCAATTCAATTCATCTTTATTTCTATAGCGCTGTCATTGCGACGTGTAGTTACATTGTTTGAGAGGTGCGCATCAGCGATGCAGTCAGCCACAGCGAGGGCGAAGGCTGCGCCGGACCATACGTGTGCGCTTGACGCACAAGTATAAATCAACCTTAACAGACTCCTCCTCCTCACCATTTCTATTTGTTGTCAAACTGACAGTTGGAGGGGCGTGGTTAAGTATGTTAGCCACACCCAATACTTCACACAGACGTTATCTGAGAATTTAACTGAAAACAAACAGGAAGTGCATTTTCAGATTTCAATTAAAGATTACAAGGGCAAACATTTTTTTTTTTTAATGACATGCACAGATGAACTGTTCACCAAGAAACTAGCAATGTGAGCTAACAAAATCAACATGGTTAGTTTGGATTTCGTGTGCACTTTAAACTCTGCTGGATGGTTCAGAACTGAGCATGTCTTGAAAATAACAGTTGATGAATAATACGCTAAACAATATTGAAGATACACAAAATAAATGCTGCGTCATATTCCACACATCCTCATTTCTGTACGTCTACTCCTCTCGGTTTCTATGTTCAGACGACACACTAGGAAACAGCACGTCGCTTTCCAAAGACAGATCGCTGCCCAGACCTGCAATGCGGCTGTGCAGTAGGACGAGAGAGCTCCAGGATTTCATCTAAAATATCTTCATTTGTGTTTTGAGGACGAACAAAGGTTTCGGGGGGGTTGAAACGACATAATGGTGAGTAATTAATAACAGAATTTATTTTTGGGTGAACTAACCTTATAAAAAACAATCATGAAGAATCAAAGAATCAAATCATGAGCTTAGTGAATCGTTATATCCAACCCAGGCTCATTGCGGATACATATCCAGGTCTACATTTCTGGGCACAGTGAAATATGTAACCAGAGGTACGTCTTCTCGCAGTTTTTGTTTTTGCAAATCCAGCTTGCTGTCGACTGACTGACTGACCAACTGACCCAGCCACCCACCACTTTCCCTAAACCCAACCGATAGTGTTTTCAAAAGCAATCTAGAAAAATAGAAAAGCTGTAGCAGCCACGTGATTTCATCACGTTTTCAGCCTTTTGTTTATTTATTAATTTATTTTTTGCTTTTGTTTTACCTGGTTTCTGTAACCGTTCTTCATTGAACTCGAACCCCAGCGTCACGGTCAACTCTGCTGCACGTCCCAAGTCCATGACATACCCTGCGAGCCACTGGGCAAACTGGTAACAACGAAAAAGCTGTCCACATGGAGGTAAGCGGTCAGCTGGTAGCGTGAAAAGTAGCAAAAGCCGTGGGCGGCGTCATCCCACCCCGTAGAGTTCGTTTTACATACAAAATAACCAGACATACCTCTCGCATAGTACATAATTCGCGCTCTCCAGAAATGTAGACGGGGTACAAATCCACAATGAGCCTGTGTTGGTTACATCCCTACATAATACGGACACTTTAACTCATGGTTCAGAACTAAGTAGGATGAGAGAGCTCCAAGATTTCATCTAAAATAAGTTCATCTGTGTTCTGAAGATGAACGAAGGTTTCAGGGGATTGAAACGAAATAATGGCGAGTAAATAATGACATAATTTTTGGGTTAGAGTTAGACGACATAATGGTGAAATCAAAATCAAATGTGATCTAAGTGAATCGCTATCTCTCTACATAATAGAAACACTTTAAACTCTGCTGGATGGTTCAGAACTGAGCATGTCTTTAAAACAGTTGTCGAATAATACGCAATACAATATTCAAGATATATTATAAAAAAAAAAAAAAAGCTGCTTCATATTCCAAACATCCTCAAATCTGCACGTCTACTCCTCTCGGTTTCTATGTTCAGACGACACACTAGGAAACAGTACGTCGCTTTCCAAAGACAGGTCGCTGCCCAGACCTGCAATGCGGCTGCGCAGTAGAAAGTGAGTCCTGCGCTGGAGCAGCCGCTGTTGTTCCTGCTTGAGTTCTACATAGGAGCGAGAAAAAGTGTGGAAGATGGAGGTTACCGGGAACGCCATGAGCAGGATCCCACTGAGGATACTGCTAAGCGCCACCACCTGTCCCGGGATGCTGCGGGGCACCATATCTCCATATCCCACTGTGGTCATTGTAATAACAGCCCACCAGTATGTGGCAGGGATGCTGCTGAACTCCCTCGTGGCTGCAGCTTCATTTTCAATCAGGTAGAGCAGTGGGGAAAAAAGCGCTATAGCGACGCAGAGGAATAGCAGGAGTAAACCGAACTCTCGTGTACATCTACGTGCTGTCAAACCAAGTGTTTGAAGTCCCAGTGAGTGTCTTGCCAGACGCATAACGTAGAGGATCCGCAGCGCTCGCAGAACGCGCAGCACAAGGCCCACTTTGTCCAGGTAACTGCTGCCCGAGCCCAGGCGCTTCTCGCCTGTGGAGGTGCTGTCCACCACCAGCGTGATGTAGTAGGGCAGGATGGCGATGACGTCGATTAAATTGAGCGGCCGACGGAGGAAGGCAAGCTTGCTGCGGTCTTGGATGAAGCGCAGAGTGAACTCCAGCGAGAACCAGGCCACGCACACCGTCTCCACGATGAAGATGTTGTAGCACATCTGAGAGCATTTGCCCTGGAATACAAAAGAGAAAATGTAGCTTGTTATACAGTTTAAGTCAAAATTATTAGCTGTCCTGTGAATTGTTTTTTTCTCCTTTCAAGTATTTCACAAATAATGTTAACAGAGCAAGGAATTTTTTCATAGTATTTCCTAAGATATATTTGTTTCTTCCGGAGAAAGTCTTGTTTTATTTCGGCTAGAATAAAAACTGTTTTTAATAAATAAAAAAAATCATTTTAAGGTCAATATTATTAGCCCCCTTTAAGCAGTATTTTTTTTTCTGATTGTCTACAGAACAAACCATCGTTATACAAAGATTTGCCTAATTACCCTAACTTGCCTAGTTAACCTAATTAAGCCTTTAAATGCCATTTTAAGCTGAATACTAGTATCTTGAAAAATATCTAGTCAAATATTATGTGCTGTCATCATGGCAAAGATAAAAGAAATCAGTTATTAGAAATGAGTTATTAAAACTATTAAAGTTTAGAAATGTGTTGAAAAAAGTAAATTTTTCTTTTAAACAGAAATTGGGGGAAAATATACAGGGGGGCTAATAATTCTGACTTCAACTGTATGTAGACTACTTTTAGGATTACTTTAACTGATGAAAACTGACTGTGATTTTAGATTAGATTAAATGTAACTTTATTGTCTTTACATGTGTAGGGTACAAGGTAATGAAATGCAGTTAGCATCTTACCACCAGAGCGCAAATATAAGAAGTGCAACAAGGGTAAAAAGTATTTACATTAGTGCTTTTAAACAATTAATCGCAAGCAAAATAAAAGTTAGGATTTACATAATGTGTGTGTACTCACTGTGTGTGTATGGGCAGCACGGTGGCGCAATGGGTAGCACAATCGCCTCACTGCAAGAAGGTCACTGGTTGGAGCCTCAGCTGGGTCAGTTGGCATTTTTTTGTGGAGTTTGCATGTTCTCCCCGTGTTCGTGTGTGTTTCCTCCGGGTGCTCCGGTTTCCCCCACAAGTCCAAAAACATGTGGTATAGGTGAATTGGGTAAGCTAAATTGTCCGTGTATGTGTGAATGAGTGTGCATGGATGTTTCCCAGTAATGGGTTGCAGCTGGAAGGGCATCCGCTGCGTAAAACATATGCTGGATAAGTTGGCAGTTCATTCCGCTGTGGTGACCCCAGATTAATAAAAGGTCTAAGCCGAAAAGAAAATGAATGAGAATATATATATATATATATATATATATATATTATGTTTAACAAGGTAACGAAAGTAATTTCAAGGTAATGAAATGCAGTTAGCATCTTACCAGAGTGCAAATGCAAACAGTAAGTGCAGCAAGGCTAAATAGTGTTAGTATTGCTTTTAAACAATTAATCGCAAGCAAAATAAAAGTTTGGATTTACATAATATATGTGTACTCACTGTATAAATATTGCCTTCATTAAAAAAATAAAATAAATAAATAAATAAATAAATATTTTTTAGTGTGGCGAATATATATATAACCTGAAACTTTTGGACCTGCTGACTTTCACTGTATGGACAAAAACCTAAAACCTTAAAATCATCAAATCTTTATATATATATATATTTTGCATATCACAGTTGAAAAAAAAATCAACAGAGGCATGAGGCTGAACAAATGTTGACAACATTTTTGGGATTTGTATTTTGGGTGTAACAAAAAATTCTGAGTTGTACTACTGCTAGTAGACCACTAGAGGAAGACAGGGGTTCATAGAAACCCATCCATCCTCAATACTGAACATCTCAAGAACTTTTGCGGCACTTTATTACTATTTCACCTCGTCTCACCTCACACCTTCCTGTGTCTTTTTCGTTCTCATTAAATCCCAGGATTGCACCTTTAACACTAACAAAATGTGTTGATTGTGGAACAGTAAAGTAATTGAAAAGCTGTGAAAATGCTGCCGGTGAAACTGAACATTACACCCCATTTAATAAATATTAATTGCATGCTTCCATACTAAAATTTAAGATGATGTCATGGTAGAACTATGATGCATTATGTGTTTATTTAAATGGTAACCCTTTACAATAAGGTTTCATTAGTTAATGTCAGTTAATGCATTTACTAACATGAACAAACGATACATTTATTACAATATTTGTTCATGTTAGTTAATGGAAAAAAAACTTGTCCATTATTTAGTTCATGTTAACTCACAGCGCAGTAACTAATGTTAACAAGCATGAATTTGGATGTTAATAATGCATTAGTAAATGTTGAACTATGATTGATAAATGCTGTACATGCATGGTTCATTATTAGGTCATGTAAGTAAACACATTAACTGACATTAACTAATGAAACCTTATTGTAAATTGTGACCATTCAAATTAACCTTATTGAAGGCAATGCTAAAATATCAAACAACATTATTCAGATTTCTCAGAAAATTCTGCAAACAAAATAATAAAACGTGCTAGAAAATTCCTACAGTTTTTTTTCTACCCCTCACGGTAGATTCCTATAAATAGCCTGTGCCACACACACACACACACTCACACACACACACACACACACACACACACACACACACACACACACACACACACACACACACACACACACACACACACACACACACACACACACACACACACACACACACACACACACACACACAAAGAGCGTAATTGATTAAAATAGGAGCCTCCGTCATGCCGTTGCTACAGTATGTTGGTTTAATGCCTAATTGAATTTGCAATGCTCTGTTTCCTCTGTTCCAGGAGCAGCCATTTTCATTATTCCAGTGACTGATGTGAGCCGAGACAATGGGTGTCTTAATTCGATTAGTGAAAGGGCTGGTTTTAACATGGCAGTCGGTCTAATTGCCGCAAATTATTTCTGGAAAAAGATGACCTTTGCTTTAGCAGAAGCATATATGCTGGAGCAGATGTCCTTTGGTTGACTGTGAACTGTGTTAGTAAGTGTGCTGGATCTTGCTCTTTAATCTTGCAGAGATGAGACTCAGAAACCTGGGGATGATTTTCGAGTGAACTTAAAGACCTTGATTAGCTGGTTCACATGTGTTTGATTTTCAACTAAAGGAAGCGAAATGTTCTAGAGCAAACACGAATTAAATATTTTGGTTACATTATTGGGACAATTTTGTGTTTAAAAGATATCCAAACATTAAGCAAGGCCTTTTTTTTTAGGTAAGATGATAAAAAGCCTTAAAAAGTCAAAATTAGAAAATAAAAAGTTGAAATTGTGACTTTGAAAGTTAAAATTGTACGATAAAGTGAAATTATGACTTACTAAATCAAATTTATGACAAAGTCAAAATTACTAGATAAAAAAATTATGAGTTAAAATGTAATTCTTATTGTCATAATTTAAAGTAAAGATTTTGACATTTTAACTCATAATTTAGATTTTTTTTCATCTAGTAATTTTGACTTTAATGATTAATTTTGATTTAGTAAGCCATCATTTCACTTTATCTTATAATTTTGACTTTTAAGGCTTATGAGAAACATGAAATTCTTATTGTCATAATTTAAAGTAAAAATGTTGACATGTTTCTCATAAGCCTTAAAAAGTCAAAATTACAAGAAAAAAAGTTGAAATTGTACAATAAAGTTAAATTATGGCTTGCTAAATAAATATTATGAATTAAAGTCGAAATTACTAGATAAAAAATGTCAAAATTATGAGTTAAAATGTCAAAATGTTTACTTTAAATTATGACAATAAGAATTAAGAATGTTTCTCATAAGCCTTAAAAGTCAAAATTATAAGATAAAAATTTGAAATTGTGACTTTGAAAGTTAAAATTCTAACACTAAATCAAAATTAATCATTAAAGTCAAACTTACTAGATGAAAAAAATCTAAATTATGAGTTAAAATGTCTACATTTTTACTTAAGATTATGATAAAGGTAGTAAGAATGACATAATTTTCTCATAAGCCTTAAAGTCAAAATTACAAGATAAAAAGTTGAAATTGGGACTTTGAAATGTCAAATGTTATGACAAAGTGAAATTAAAGTCAAAATTAAAGTCAAAATTACTAGATAAAAAAAGTCAAAATTATGACTAATTTTAATTCAAAATTATGACAGGAGGTAAGAGTTACATAAGTTTCTCATTATGAGACTTTAAGTCTAAGTAATGCTAAGTAATAAATTAGATTTTTTAATGTCACATTTTTGATCTTTTCATCTTATTCAATTCAATTCAATTCAATTCATCTTTATTTCTATAGCGCTTTTACAATGTAGATTGTGTCAAAGCAGCTTCACATAGAAGATTATAGTGAATTGGAATGGTGTCAGTTCAGTTTTTAAATTTTTAAGTTCAGTTCAGTTCAGTGTGGTTTTATTTTCACTGCTGAGAGTCCAAACACTGAAGAGCAAATCCATTGATGCGCAGCTCTACAAGTCCCGAACCATGCAAGCCTGTGGCGACAGCGGCGAGGAACGAACTTCACCAATTTGCATTCACCTTATAATTTCGACTTTATAACTCATAATCTTTACTTAAAGAATCAAAATTCTGACTTGCCATCTCATAATTTCGACTTGCTAAGTCAGACTTTAAGACATGATTTTGTTTTTCTTACCTGGCGGAAATGGGCTTCCATAAAACATAGATGTCTGGGTTAAAACGAGGCTAAATTTGGGCTGGCAGTGAAAATCTAATATTAAACAGACTTCACATGTGTAGTCATTCATTCTTTTATATTTGATTGCTATTTTTAGACTAATCATTCTGGTTCTATGCTGGTTCCTTGTTTAAAAGTGATATTTGTAATTTTATTTTCTATTTCAGAGAAAGAGAGCGGGAAATAGGAAATATATATATAAATATAAATAATAAGTAGGGCGTCTCAGTGGCGCAGTGGGTAGCACGATCGCCTCACAGCAAGAAGGTCGCATTTCTGTGTGGAGTTTGCATGTTCTCCCCGTGTTTGCGTGGGTTTCCTCCGGGTGCTCCGGTTTTCCCCACAAGTCCAAAGACATGCGCTATAGGTGAATTGGGTAAGCTAAAAATTGTCCGTAGTGTATGTGTGTGAATGGGAGTGTATGGGTGTTTCCCAGTGATGGGTTGCAGCTGGAAGGGCATCCGCTGCGTAAAACATATGCTGGATAAGTTGGCGGTTCATTCCGCTGTGGCGACCCCAAATTAATAAAGGGACTAAGCCGAAAAGAAAATGAATGAATGAATAATAAGTAAAACATATATTTGTAGACTGCAGCTCAGCACAAGAAGTTTGGCTAGAGAGATAGAAATGGTCGTGCCCAACTGAGCCTGGTTTCTCTCAAGGTTTTTTTTTCCTTCACTTTCGTCAATTGATGAAGTTTGTTCCTTGGCACTGGCTTGCTTGGTTTGGGACTTGTGAAGCTGCACATCGATGGATTTGCTCTTCAGTGTTTGGACTTTCAGCAGTCAAAATTAAACCACACTGAACAGAACTAAACTGAACTTCAACTCTGAAAACTGGACTGACAGTTTCAATTTACTAGAACTTCTATGTGAAGCTGCTTTGACACAGTCTACATTGTAAAAGTGCTATAGAAATAAAGATGAATTGAATTGAATTTTTTATTATTTACTTATTACTTTATATCGCTCTCTCTCTTAAATAGAAAATAATATTACAAATATCACTTGTAATTAAATGAATGCATACTCACAGTCTCCTCCTCCTCCCTCATGGCAGGCATGGTGCTTATGGACAGATTGATGGCTGTTATTGTGACGAACAGGACCGACAGGCAGGCGAAGATCTTCCCGGGCAGCCCAGAATGTGGTTTCTCCACCATGTCCCTCAGTTTCCCCATGCAGCGTCCCAGACGAGACTCCCTGGCCAAACCACTCTCACTGTCATCTTCATCCTCCTCGTCCTCCTCCGCTACGCGCTCCAGCTCATCGCACTCCTCCACCCGCTGCAGGAGCCTCCGCCGACAGCACCACTCCAGACTCTCCTCTGGGATGCCCCAGTACAGCAGCTCCTCCTGGAAGGACAGAGCGCACATCTCCCGCAGAGAGCGCAGTTTCCCGGCACGCAGGAAGGTCAGGATGGTGCGAAAGGCACAGGGACTCCGGTCGAAAAAGAACTCGTTGTGGACCACGTCGTAATCGTCACATATGCGCATGATTTCATCAAAACTGCTGCACAGACGCAACTGTCCCAAACGTGATAGGGGGAAATCCTCCAGAGTGGTCCAGGGGAACTGGTAGCGCAGGCCGCCCACATTGATGATGACGTGCAGCCGCTGGGCACAGGATGGCAGGCTGGCGTCGGGATGGAGGGCATCGTTGAAGTTTGGGTCGGTTGGAGGCAGTCGCTGCGCCCGTTTGTAATAAACCCCCTTGAGGGCCTCCTGCTCGTGGATAGGTGGAGCATTCAAAGAGGTGTCGGAGGTGCAGCTCAGGGCACTGTAGTCGTAATCCGAACCATCGCCTGCCAGTAAAGTCATCTTTCAGCTCAGTCACATGCCGGAGTCCAGAGAGTCCTCTTACAGAGTGACCTGAGCAACGAGATGGACAGCACATTATTAAACACACATTATGGAGGATTAGTCTGTCTGTCCATCCATCCATCTACCTAGGCCATCCATCCATCTATATATATATATCCATTCATTCATCCATTTATCCCTATCTATCATGCATGTATCTATCCATCTGTTATCTGTA
Organism: Danio jaintianensis; assembly: GCA_903798115.1. Classification (NCBI taxonomy): domain Eukaryota; kingdom Metazoa; phylum Chordata; class Actinopteri; order Cypriniformes; family Danionidae; genus Danio; species Danio jaintianensis. Next base: position 24,425,927 of record CAIGQV010019951.1, on the reverse strand, counting down.
CATCCATCTATCTATCCATCTATCCATCTATCCATCTATCTATCTATCTATCTATCTATCTATCTATCTATCTATCTATC
>CAIGQV010019951.1:24384231-24425837 GCA_903798115.1 Danio jaintianensis | reverse complement strand
CCATCCATCCATCCATCCATCCATGCATCCATCCATCTATCTGATGAGGCACTTAAAATGTTGTCAACTTTCCAAAATTTTAAGAGATTTAATGTGAGGCTTAAAATCTCAAAAACTCCTTTAATCATTCGTCTGGTACAGCTTGTGTACTGCTAAAGTGATAATTGCATTGCATCTTAATGGACAAGATTGATAGTGTCAATCAATCAATAGTAAGCGATTTTTAAATAATGTTAACACATTTTTTGTGGTTAAGTGTGAATATCTGGCCTTGCTTACCTACATTGTAAGTGCCTCAATGTACTGTATATTAGATCTGATTTAAAAAAATTATATAATCAACACTAACTCAGAATATTCCTTTGAAAACTGGATGTGACAAAATGTTAGTGGCACATTCAACCAAGCAAACCAATTTCAGGACAAACAAAAAGCACTATAAAATATATGAATGAACTCAGCCACTAAAATGAAAAACTTATCAGGAAGAGGTAACAAGATGAAGCAAATGCTATTATAATAAGTGGCTGCCTGTGAGATGTTCTGCTTGGCTGATGACATCACTCATGTGCCTTTTCCTCCGTAATGCACTAAAAAGGACTTTCTAATGGACACAAACCTCCCGGGTTCAGCTAATCAATAATCCTCTGTTTACTTTTTTGGGGGAGGCCTGAGATTTTAAATCCAGTAGAGTGCTGTAGTCAATTCCACTGGCATTTTGGCTGGCTGTTTTTACGTGTTATTACGATTATTATATATTCAGAAAAAGAAAATCTATCCATCTATCTATTATCTATACATTCATCCGTCCATCCATCCATTTATTCATCTGTCTGTACATCCATCCATCCATGCATTTATCCGTCCGTCAGTTCATCTATCTATCTATCCATCCACCCACCTATCCGTCAATCCATCCATCCTTCTATATTCCATTGATCTATCTATGCATCTATCCATCCATCCTATCTATTATCTATACATTCATCTGTCCATCCATCCATCCTCCATCTGTCCATCCATCCATCCATCCATATATCATTGATCTATCCATGCATGCATCTATCCACCCATCTGTTGTCTATACATCCATCAATCTGTCCATCCATCCGTCCATCCATATATTATTGATCTATCCATCCATCCATCCATCTATCCATCTATATACCATTGATCTATCCATGCATCTTTCCATTCATCCTATCTATTATCTATACATTCATCCGTCCATCCGTCTGTCCATCCATCCGTCCATCCATCCATCTGTCCATCCGTCCGTCCGTCCATCCATCCATCCATCCATCCATCCATCCATCCATCATTGATCTATTTATGCATGCATCTATCCACCCATCTATACATCCATCAATCTGTCCATCCATCCATCCGTCCATCCATAGACCATTGATCTATCCATGCATCTATCTATCTCTATCCATCCATCTTATCTATTATCTATACATTCATCCATCCATCCATCTGTCCGTCCCTCCATCCATCCGTCCATCCATCCATATATTATTGATCTATCATGCATCTATCTATCCACCCATCTGTTATCTATACATCCATCAATCCATCCATCCATCCATATACCATTGATCTATCCATCCATCCTCTCTATTATCTATACATTCATTCGTCCATCCGTCCATCTGTCCGTCCATCCATCCATATATCACTGATATATTCATGCATCTATCTATCCACTCATCTATTATCTATACATCCATCAATCTGTCCATCCATTCATTCATTACTCAGTTTATCCATCCATCCATCCATCCATCCATCCATCCATCCATCTATCCATTTATCATTGATCTATCCATGAATCCATCTATCTATCCATCTATTATCTATACATTCTTCTATCCGTCTGTCTATCCATCCATCCATACATCTGTTATCTATACATCTTATAATCTGTACATCCATCCATCCGTCCATCTAGAAAAAAGAGCTATACAGTATGTTTCCCCAGCTGCGTCTGGTACAACTTGTGTATTGTATCAGATTTGAACTCTGTTTAGCTTGTCGAAGTGTTAACTGCTTTGCATTTTTTATAGATAAGACTGCATTTAAATGTACAGAAAAGGGTTAGTAAGTGATTTTTAACAATGATGTTAACATTGTTTTGTGGCAGAAAATTCTTTTATTTTTTATTTTTTAAGTTTTGACCAACCATCTACATTTGTTGATTTTGACCGTGCAGGGCATTTATCTGCATCTATTTAATCTGCTGTTTTTGGAGCATCTGGGAGCTTCAGATAAGCTGCTCTGTGTTCTGCCAGGGAACAAACCTTTGCGAAACAAGTGAACAGAATATCTTGGCACACAAACATCTTAGCCTGTGATAGCCCACGACAGGATGCATTTCCATCCAAGTAAGAGTGTGAAAATGAATAACTCGAGTGCTTCCAACACCTCTTTATCAAACCCGTCTCAAATGTTCACCTACACAAGTGGAGTTTTCTCAACCTTTGGCACCATTCTTGAAAAAACATTTAAAGTCTCAGGTTCAAATCAAACACATTCACCATCCAGACTAGGTTGGACAACAATTAAGAACTTGCTGCATCTATTACATATGTTTATTTGTTATATATCTAATTTATAGCATGTAAGGCAAAAACTAAAAGATCACTTGAAGATTCTCTACATTCTCTCATTTTCGCTAGATATACGATTTATAATCATGTGCTTATGTATAAGTAAAATATATTTTAAGTAAAATAGAATTTGTGTTTTGTTCTGTAAACTACAGATGATTCTCAGACACACACACACACACATTTAGAAATGTAATTTACTCCACAGGCTCATTGGAAATATGTGCCTCAGCCTACATTACTGTGAAACTGCAAAAATGTACATACGTTTTATTGCAGTTTCTAGATAAAATGAACATTAGGGAGCAGTACGATGACTTTTTGTTCCTTTTCACATAAATGATATTTACAGGGACATACTATCAACTAGGGTTGGGTCGATAGACGATGCCATTGTCCATCGGCGATGTCAGATAGACATCACAATGCTGAGCCGGCATCGCGATCCTCGGCCCCGCCAACGTCGCAGCAACCCGCTCGCGAAAAATACACACCCAGGCCCTGTTTACACTAATACGTCTTAGTTTTAAAATGGCATTTTAGAATGAAAACGATCCATGTCCACACTGGCATTTCATCTAGCATTTTTGAAAAGCCCTCCTTCCACACTATACCGCTAAACATCACGTGACCACACACACACACACACAGTCATCATGCGCTGCAGCGTACCTGCGCGTCTGAGCTCCAGCAGTCAGCGGGCCCGCTGAGCACAAACCCCCAGAGAGCAGTGCACGTCGGACAGTTTATCAAGGATGTACCGCTGGATTTCATCTCACTATAGTTGTTAAACCTGATATTTAATTAATCTTGTCTCCATCTAACGACTCTTCGGTCTTTTGAATTGTAATTAGTAATTTTAGCGAAAACATCAGAGACTGTTGGTTGGTTTCTGTTGGTTGTGCACCTTTTTTACCAACCAAGTTTGTCGACGCCATTATAACGACACAGATCACTCTGCCTATTCATGTCAGAGTCCCACGGAAAAAGTGATTGACAGGTGGTAATTTGTGTGTAACTTATCTTTATTTATTTATGATTTGGTTAAGGGTAAAACAAAGACCATGTGGGTCAGGTAGTTGAAACGGTAGGCTACAAATAATTACTTCGTTATAAATTATTTAATTATTCATAAGCCTCCTATGATGACGATGCCATCGTCCATCGCAATGTTTCACATTAGACATTGTACGATGCCAAATTGGTCGACATCGCCCAACCCTACTATCAATGAATAAAGGATTATTTGCATGCAACACCAAATAAATACAAAACACCTAACGTATTTCAGATTTGCATACACGTAGACAGCACCCTAACTTAAAAAATTTAGTTATTAAAATAGGTTAAAGCAACATAAAATATTAGTCGTCTTGACTTCTTGGGCCCTATCATACACCCGGCGCAACAAGGCGCAAGACTTGTATGACGCGTTTTGTTGCTATTTTCAGACCAGCGCAACCCTAATTTTCACGTTTTGCGTCACGTTGTTTAAATAGCAAATCCATTTGCACAATTTTGTGGACTCATGGACGTACCGGTCTATAAAAGAGGTGTGTTAAGGCGCATTGTTGGCACGTTGCTATTTTGAGGAACTGAAATAGACCGCGCCTTTGACCAACTAAAAGCTGCTCTAAAGTCCAGCATAGAGCACGTTAGTTATGCGCCTATGCAGGTCCAAACGCTTACACATTGCTTAATACACACAGGATGTACAGCAATACACAAATATCTTTACATGTGAAAACAAATTAAAGGATTAAAATGTTACAAAAATTATTATTTTTTACATAAATATAAAAACCACTACCTCCATGCCTTCTTCACCTCAGGGGGGCTTTTTTCAGTTTATTCATGACAACTTGCATTTGTATAATGTTATTATTATTATTATTATTATTATTAATTATATGCATATTTATATATGTTTTAATAAAAACAAGCTTAGATTTGTCCACCTGTCGGGTTTTGGAGACGTCTGCATCACCATATGGGGCATAAGAATAGGATGTGTGTTTTGGATATAACTGTTTTTTTGACCACACTTCGTTATTATTGTTCATTTATTAGTTTGCTGGAAATTGGAACTGAATTTAGAAATAGTTTTGAAACAAATCTTTGTGCTTAACAAACAAAATTAAATATGTAGGCTTAATGGATGTCTTCAGTGGAGTGAGTTTCCACCGTTTCCTTATCCAAGAAAGTAAAGGAGTAAAGTAAAGAGTAAAAGGAAAGTAAAGAGAAAGTAAAGAGACCGAATGGAGGAGGCTCGTTCTTTATCCTCGCGCAGCAGAATGTCTGTTTAACTGTTTTCTCGCGTTCAGTTTTGTCCACTTACAAAGTAAGTAAATAGCAAATGCACCATGGCTCAACAACTGACTCTTAAAGGGAATGGGAGATGAGACTCTGATTGGTTTAATGCACGTTATGTTTAAAACACACCCATTAATCATTAAGAGAATAAGCACAACCCTGTTAGACTCTGCTCTGGGGCGCAAACCGTATTTTTCCATCCTTAAAATAGCAAAAGTGGATTTGGACATGCCCTTAATGCTTTTGCGCCATGCACTTTAGACTTTAAAATAGAGCCCCCTGTCATTACATTTTTTTCACAGTGCATGTAAAACTAATGCTGAATGTCAATTTGTTTTAATTCCATTTCCTGTCTTCTTCCTCAATGCAAATTCAATTGGAATTTAAAAGTCATTTTCAATTCGATTTGGAATGGCGCTCAAGGCTGCTCCCAGATGCTTCATTCCCTCATGGCTAGTGTCCAAACTAATTAAATCAATTACCATGATTAAGCTGTAATGGGTTCACAAGTCACAAATTAGTGTCTGCGGCCCTGTGTGTTCAGGGTCCAAGATAGGAGCCTTCAGGCTGCTAAAATCAGGAAGCGTGTGCGTCACTGCATGCTTATTAGGCACCTGCACTGTCAGTCGCCAACAGATAATGATCATGCTTTGCCTTTGGGTTCCGACCTGTCAAATTAAGCATGCACTAAAACCACTGAGCGTCCGCTGCCTTTCCCGCTTTTATCTTACACTCACACCGGCCTTTATCTTAAGGAAGGTGGAGCATCAAAGTGGGAGTGATATGAGAATAAGTGGATGAGAACACCAGGTCAATAAATACACACGCGACAGGAAGAGATGTGTGTGGAAAATGGCAACAGGTGGTATAATAAGCTAGCACAACTTATCAGTTTCTAAAGACTAGGAAAGAAAACACAGAAATTGGAATTATCATTATTTACAAACCCTCATGTCATTCTGAACACCTTTGACTCTTCGGTTTAAGACAACACTCGAAGAAATACTAGAGGAAAAAAGTTTATTAGAGATGCACCATATGCATTTTCATCTGATATTATTCGCATGAACCCTTTTTCACACAAGTCCAAAACCACATCAAGCAAGCATAAAATTAGTTTTTGCAAAATAAGGGAGTTTCCTTTAAACTTTGGTGTTTTCATCACTCATTTCTCATCATTCAGTGATGGAAACCCAGCTAGTGGCTCTTGGATCTTGCTGAGAGCATCCTTACCATGGCCAGTTGTTCTGGAATTTGCAGCAGACTCTAATGTATGTATCTTAGTTTTGAGTTTATCTCCTGTTTGAGCTTTAAACTCATTACTTACATAGCAAACAGATTTGGGAGAGTTGAGAAAGTGGCAAAGACTTGAGAATTGAAGTGGACCAAAATTAGAGCTGCACAATATGGAAAAACATTGCGATATATATTGCGATATGAATACCAGATGACTTGAATATCTCTATTTGTGAAGAATTAACAATTTTAGATTGACTGGGATATTGTGCATCAGCATAAAATCTAATAAACAAATTAAAACCATAGATAAATACAATTAAGAAAAAGATACAATTAAAATAAACAGTGTTTTATCGTTTTCTGTGTCTAACAGTACTTAGCTACAGTAATTGGATTTAAAAAATAATTCAATAAAATTAATCACTATTAAAGGTAGAAACAGCACGAGTTCTTATGCCTGAACGCTTTTAAAATCATTAGGCCTCAAAAACATGCAAACGATAAATTTTCATACAGACTCAACACAGCCAACATAGGCTCATTCTGAAAACGTAGCCCTATAAACATTTCTGGAGATCGTGAATTATGTAGCCAGAAGTAATTTCGTCTTTAAAACAAACGCTACGGGGAGATATGACACTGTTCCTTTTCGCGCTTACCAGCTTACCTCCGTATGGACGGCTTTCCCACCGTTACCAGTTTGTCCAGTAGCTCGCCTTGTACGTCGGCGGACTTGAGATGCAGAGAGATGTTGACTACGACGACAGGGTTCGAGTCTGGCGAAGAACGGTTCCAGAAAGCAGGTAAGCCAAAAAAATAAAATAAACAAGTAAATAACAGGGTGAGAATGTGGTAAAATCTGAAAACGTGGTAAAAAATCAGGCGAGGATTTTTTTTTCTTGATTGCTTTTTAAGTCGGTTGGGTTCAGGGAAGTGGATGGGCGCTGGTCAATTGGTGCTTTTGAAAACACTATTGGTTGGGTTTAGGGAAGGGGGAGGGTGGGTCAGTCGATCGGTCAGTCAGTCAGTCGACAGTGGCCTCTGGTGAGTTTTCGCGAGAACAGCAGGTGCGAATGGCACTCACGAGAGAAATTTGAGATCTCAAAAACCCTACACAGCGGCCTTTGGAATGTACGTATTGAAATGTATATAGCCGTATGTTTTCAGAATGAGCCTGCATTGAACATAGCCTATCCTGCGATGTGACTGTCGAATGATCCATTGCGATATTGATGCTGAAACGATATATTGTGCAGCCCTAACCAAAATGAGATTTTAAACAAGAACATTATGATGCAACAAAATGAATTGATCACTGAAATTGTACCAAGACATTGCTTTTCCTTTTCCTTGCCATTTTATCAGAAAGTAATGATTTTATTCACAGTGCCTTTATTCGCAAATATTTTATGCGAATATTAATATCTCAGTTTTGCGATCTAATCTAATTCGCATTTTTGAATGGAAACATAGCTAATGACACACAACCCTGCCATTAAAGTACATTAGAAAAGGTCCATTTGTTTTTTTGTGTTGTATTCCAGGTGTTCAAAAACCACATACTCCATACAGTAGCTTAGTCAGTTATGAGAATCGATGCGGTTTGCTGTTAATGACATAAAGCTGCATGTGCGATTGTTTTCTTCAACTTCAGTGCTTTAAAAGCTATCAGAAATATACTTGAGATATCCTTTTGTGAGTTAAATGTATTTTCTATTGTATGTTCATGGTGCCGTTTCATTGTCCAACACATTCTCCTCCACGGAAGAAAGAATGCCAACATTTTTTCGAACAACAAGTGGATGAGTAAACAATCACACGGTTTTCTTTTTGGTGAACTATTCCTTGTCAGATGCGATGCGGATGGACAGAATGAAAAATAGAAAAGAGGGAACCTTTGAACCGCAGCATCGGTAGCAGTGAGTTTGAAGCGTTTATTCCTCTTTGACGCAGCGAGATCACAGCTTTGCTCTAGGGCTTTTTCTCCAGATTGCCTCTGAGTCACAGGACTGTGATTCTGGCAGTAACATGCCGAGCACACTTTCCAAAGCTAACATCGCTAACCTTCATCATCTACAAAAACTGAATCCACTGCCTTCAAAGAACAGCTCTTTCCGAAATGAACATTTTGTCATCATTTACTCGCCCTCATGTCTTTCAAAACGTATATTATTTTTCTTCCATTCGTGATAGAAATAGAGATATTTCTAGCATAATATTCAAGCTGCTTCTTCCCGAATCAAATTCTTCCCATTTTTATAACAAAACGGCATCAAAAATCATGTCAAAAACGCAAATCGATTTGATGTCAAAACCTTGATCCACACATTTGATGCCCTTTTGACAACCAATTTAATAACACAAAAAGTATTATATAAGAAAGGTTTTATTCATCTAAAGGCTTCAATTCAAAGTGTACAATGCATTTTGTATTCTTACAATGCATTTAAACTACCTTGATGTAAAACAACATCAAAAACACATCAAAAATGCTAATAGATTTGATGTCAAAACTTTGATGTCCATTTGACATCCACACATTGATGCCCTTTTGACCACCAAAATAATGACACTAAAAGTATTATATGACAAAACTTTTATTCATCTGAAGCAGGGGTGTCCAAACTCGGTCCTGGAGGGCCGGTGTCCTTTAGTTTAGCTCCAACTTGCTTCAACACACCTTCCAGGAAGTTTCCAGTATATCTAGTAAGAGCTTGATTAGCTGGTTCAGGTGTGTTTGTTTAGGGTTGGAGCTAAACTCTCCAGGACACCGGCCCTCCAGGACCGAGTTTGGACATCCCCGATCTAAAGGCTTCAATTCCAAATGTACAATATTCTTACTATGCATTTAAACTACCTTAATGTCAAAACGACATCAAATTGACACCTAGTCAGTAAGTGAGAAGTGAGCCAAAGTGCTGTACAGAAGCATACAACAAAATAAGCATAATAGTATATAAAATATTATAATAGTAATACAAAATAATACATAAAATATAAGGTAAAATATAGGTAAATTACCTAAAAAGGCATGTAGATTAAAATAACCAGTTATAAAATCAAGTGTCAAAGGCCAACGCAAAAAAAGAGTTTTAAGAGCTGATTTAAATGAAAACAAAGAAGAGGCCTGTCTAATGGGCAGAGGCAAATCATTCCATAGTCTAGGACCCACCACAGCGAAAGCACGGTCCCCTCTAAGCTTACACTTCATTTTTGGCACAATCAGGAGCAGCTGATCAGCTGACCTGAGAGAACGAATGGGCTTATAGAGGTGTATCAGTTCAGAGATATAAGGTGGGGCAAGACCATTTAGAGATTTAAAAACAAATAAAAGAATTTTAAACTGTATTTTAAAATGCACTGGCAACCAATAAAGTGAAGCTAACATGGGGGAAATGTGGTCATATTTACAAATACCAGTTAACAGGTGTGCTGCAGCATTTTGCACCATTTGCTACTCCCCACATACAGTGCATTACAGTAATCTAACAGAGTGGTCACAAAAGCATGGATTACCGTCTCAAACTGTTGTTTTGGTATATATTGCTTTATTTTTGGGCTCCGAAGTTTGAATTTACTTCTTGCAATCCTGACTTTTCTTTGCTCTGAATTCAGAGTTTACATTTTAGCAATTTCACAATAAAAAATTTTCTGCTTCTAAAAACAATAATAAGTCGTAACATTTCATCCTTTCAATTTTTTATTATATCTCACAATTTATATTTAAAAAAAACATTATAAAAAGTTCAGAATTGTGAATTCAATCATAATTATTGATACTATTTTTGTTCTGTGCATGTCAAACAAGTTTCCATCGAAAAGTGCTACTTGTTCCCCAATTTTCTGTTAGATGGCTGAACTACTGGAGTGTAATAGAATGAGAGAAACTGTACAAAGGTCTGGTAATGTGGTATTTAGTATGCGGCGCACAGGAACATTACAGGCATCGCTTATTTACATTGCTAGATTTAGTGACTGTTGAAAGGCAAGAATAATCACACTGTGACAGCCAGAGAAAATTACTCAATGGGAAAATTGCTTGTGTGTTTAATACACTCAGTGCAGTCATGCAAAATCTAATGGCAACAGCCTCCATGCCACTTCCAATACTTCAAAAGCCCATCTGCATCTGATATTACAATGCAACATCTGACGAGTTTAATATCTGGATCAGCCAGATATAGAAAAATAAGTCTCTTGCACAACATTACATGCATCATCTATGAACCGCAAATACAAGCAAATGTATCAAATTGGCATTGTTCTCTAAATAAATATATATGCACAGAGACTAATATAATAATATAATATAAATATATAGTTGAAGTCAGAATTATTAGCCCTTCTCCATACTTCCCCCAACTGATTTCTTTTATCTTTGCCATGATGACAGTACTATATAATATTTTACTAGATACTTTTCAAGATATTAGTATTCAGCTTGAAGTGACATTTAAAGGCTTAGTTAGTTTAATTAGGCAAGTTAGGGTAATTAGGCAAGTCATTGTATAACTGTTACAAACCAGACGCTGAAAAAAGATGTGCGGATCCAAATGTAGTTTAATAAAGGCAAGGTCAAAAACAGGAGCAAAACAGTAACACAAGGGTAATCCAATAAACGTGGTCAAAATACCGGCGAGAGGTCAGGCTAGGCGGCAATGAATCAAAACGAGAACAAGGCAAGAGTCAAAAACACAGAAAATCAAACAAGGGAAAAAAAAACGCTCATGAAGACGTGAATGTTTGTGAAGAAACAAGACTCGGCCTTGTGAATGTAAAAGTGAGGTGTATATATAGTCCTACTAATCAGTCCATCATGAGCTACAGCTCTGTCTGTGTGTGAGTATCCGAATTATTGTCAGCTGTTGCAGGAGTTGATGGGCGCAAAGAGTTCCGGGAGTTGTATTTTGTAGAAATAGCGGAAGTAATTTCCAGCGGAGAAAACACCGCTGGCGATCACAAAGCTGGTTTGTTCTGTAGACATTCATTCATTTTCTTTTCGGCTTAGTCCCTTTATTAATCTGGGGTCGCCACAGCGGAATGAACCACCAACTTATCCAGCATATGTTTTACGCAGCGGTCTTCGAGCTGTCTTCCAGCTGCAACCCATTACTGGGAAACATCCATACACACTTATTCACACACATACACTATGGACAATTTAGTTTACCCAATTCACCTATAGAGCATGTCTTTGGACTCGAGGGGGAAACCAGAGCACCCGGAGGAAACCCACGCCAACACGGGAAAAACATGCATGCTGACTCTACACAGAAATGCCAACTGACCCAGCTGAGGCTCGAACCAGCGACCTTCTTGCTGTGAGGCAATCATGCTACCCACTGCGCCACCGTGACGCCCGTTCTGTAGACAATAGAAAAAAAATATTGCTTAAGGGGGCTAATATTAAATGACTTTAAAATGGTAAAAAAAAAAAAAAAAGTGCTTTTATTCTAGCCGAAATAAAACAAATAAGACTTTCTCCAGAAGAAAAAATATTATAGGAAATACTGTGAAAAATTCCTTGCTCTGTTAAACATCATTTGGGAAATATTTGAAAAAGAAAAAAAAAATCATAGGAGGGCAAATAATTTTGACTTCAACTGTATATAACAAACACTTTTCATTATGAAGCACAAACTTTTAAGTATTTGATTTTTTTGTCCATTTGTGTGATTTTTAACCAAGCAATTACCGCAATATCTATGTTCAAACTCATCAAAATGATGGATAACATGGCACATATTTCCTGGCTGATTTGCATGTGGGGCGGCACGGTGGTGCAGTGGTTAGCACTGTTGCCTCACAGCAAGAAGGTCGCTGGAGTCCCGGCTGGGCCAGTTGGCATTTCTGTGTGGAGTTTGCATGTTCTCCTCGTGTTGGCATGGGTTTCCTCCGGGTTCTCCGGTTCCCCCACAGTCCAAAGACATGCATATAGGTGAATTGGATGAACTAAATTGGCTGTAATGTTTGAATGTGTGTGAATGTGAGAGTGTATGAGTGTTTCCCAGTAATGGGTTGTGGCTGGAAGGGCATCTGCTGTGTAAAACATATGCTGGAATAGTTGGCGGTCCATTCCGCTGTGGCGATCCCTGATAAATAAGGGACTAAACCGAAGGAAAATGAATGAATGATTTGCATGTCAAACATAATAACAGCAGAGCTTGTCTTCTGGTATATCTTTACCCACAATAAAACATCCTCTCTGGACTGCTAAACACATCAAAGCACATCACCCTGATAAGCCAACAGAACGGCTGGTCAATATATAACACATTAATAATGATAAATGCTTATGATGATTTGCTGGTGATATTAAATCAAACGCTGCACTTATTTTAATGGGCTTTTAGTTTGAAAAACAAGTCTAGATTAAGAGTTAGTGAACTGAAGTCATTTTTATTCATTCGTTCACTGTCAATTTCAATTAATTCGGTAACACTTCACAATAAGGTTTTATTACTTCATGTTAGTTAATGCATTTACTAACATGAACAAACAATGAACAAAACATTTACTACAGTATTTGTTCATGTTAGTTGGAATTGAAAATAAAGCTGTTCATTGTTAGTTCATGTTAACTCACGGTGCATTAACTAATGTTAACAAGCATGAATTTGGATGTTAATAATGCATTAGTAAATGTTGAACTATGATTAATAAATGCTGTACAAGTATTGTTCATTATTAGTTCATGTTAGTAAATACATGAACTAACGAAAGCTTATTGTAAAGTGTGACCAATTAATCAATACCAACTCTGAGTTAGACTCAAAAAAGTTCATTAAAATATATTTTTTTTATGTATTAAGTTTAAATTGATTTAAATATGAATAATTTGATTACATTTAGATCTGCTACCTTAAAGAAAAGTGAGAGTTAATACATTTCTGATGTTAAAAAACGTTTAAAACAATACTCATTCCACATTGACAATAATATGTTTCTTTGGAAGCTTGAAAATTCAGTTTTGCTATCATAGACATAAATTTAATTTGAAATTAAAGAAAATTATCATTTTTACTGTACATTTGCGCAAATAAATGCAGCTTTGATGAGCAAAATAGACTTTTAAATGGTAGTATATTTTAGTGAGTATTGCGGTTTGTTATTTATTATTTGTTAAATATATTGTTATCCTGGTCTAAATTAAAAAATTAAAAAAATTATATACATAAAATTTATAAATAATATATATAATACACCAGGATAACAACATATTTAACAAATAATAAGTTTCATAAATAAATAAATAAAATAAATAAAATATTATAGATGGTTAAATTAATAAATAAATAAATATTTTTATATAATAACATTTTACATATATGTATTAATTAATTATATATTATTTGTTTATTTTTTATTAAATATCATTAATTTAGTCACAAACATAGAAAACATTCCTCCTTTTGTACTGTAATTCTTACATTATGCAATTTAAAAATCAACAAGAATGGGGAGAAGAACAATCATTTAAGACAGAGATGCCCAAACTAGGGCCCGCGGGCCAAAGTTGGCCCATGGTAAGCTTTAATTTGGCCCGCCATCCCAGCTGTGAAGAGAGGGAGAATGATGGGGATGGTTTAGAGATTGCCATTTCAATTTAAATGCTGTAATTTGTTTAAAATGTACATACTGTCACCCGACGCATAGAGAAAAATGCAGAGACTTTGGTGAGCAAATCAAGGCAAAGGCAGATTCTGCTTGACTTGTGTATTCAGCATTGAAATTATTCAGTTATCAATGTGATTGTTTATGTTTTTATTGCAATAAGATTCAAAGTGATGTTTTCTATTTATTTTTTTTAAATATTATTAAAGAGTGGGCTGCACGGTGGCGTAGTGGGTAGCACGTTCGCCTCACAGCAAGAAGGTCGCTGCTTCGAGCCTCGGCTGGGTCAGTTGGCGTTTCTGTGTGGAGTTTGCATGTTCTCCCCGTGTTCGTGTGAGTTTCCTCCGGGTGCTCCGGTTTCCCCCACAAGTCCAAAGACATGCGGTAAAGGTGAGTTGGGTAAGCTAAAATTGGCCGTAGAGTATGAGTGTGAATGAGTGTGTATGGATGTTTCCCAGTGATGGGTTGCAGCTGGAAGGGCATCCGCTGCGTAAAACATATGCTGGATAAGTTGGCGGTTCATTCCGCTGTGGCGACCCCAGATTAATAAAGGGACTAAGCCGAAAAGAAAATGAATGAATGAATTATTAAAGAGCACCTATTATGGGTTTTTGAAAATGAGCTTCCATGCAGTGTGTAACACAGCACTAAGTGAATGAAAACATCCAGCTAATGTTTAAATCTGAAAGTGCACAGGGTTTAAAACTATTGATTCTTTAGTGAAATAGTCGACTCAGAGTCGAATGAATGAATCGAATTGGGTTCGGATCTTTTGCTTGAACGCGTCGACGTCGATACGGTACATCACCAAATATGTAGTACTGCATCCGGTAAAATGTGAACGCGCTTTCCCTTCAGACACTAGCGCGAGCGCGGGGGATCACGGGACTGATCATGACACGAAGATGACGATCACTGACAGATGGAGATTCGGCTGCGGGGAATAAAGGGTTAAAGTTCATTTTCACAACAACACCACAGTATAGCCAACCTAGTGCTGTGTTTGTTCCTGTCATTTTTCTGATTTTTGCTACAATAACCTACGCTGCAGCACGAGATTTGTCGACCGTTTGCTATTAAAGGAAGGAGAAGCAGAGACTATTATGTATGGGACTTTGTCAGACTTTGACAGGGACTTTGTCAATAACTGTTACAGTTCATATGGACCAGTTTCTTCTTCCTCCGGATCATAACAAGTGTAATTAAAAATGTTGCCTCGTTTTGTGTAGTTTGCAAAATATGTGTTTAATTGTGTGTTATAAGTTGTAATCGCTTCAAGTGGCTTGTAATCACTTATCTATTATAGAACAGTGCTTGCAATGTATCTCT
Organism: Danio jaintianensis; assembly: GCA_903798115.1. NCBI lineage: Eukaryota > Metazoa > Chordata > Actinopteri > Cypriniformes > Danionidae > Danio > Danio jaintianensis. The sequence goes on along the minus strand of CAIGQV010019951.1, from coordinate 24,410,730 downwards.
CAGGTTAAATCTGTATGGGGCTATTCCCATATTGTTGCGTGCTTCTTCTTTTACCGATTTAAATGCGTTTCTGAACTCACGATCCTCTGCTGTTTCTTGTTGCTATGGCCACCATCAGCTGTTCATACACGCGCAGCGTGGTCCATTTACAAAATAGTTCAACTTTTGCCACTGTGTGGATTAACACTGAATGTGTGTCGTTGTTATTACTTGGGGTGAGGGTTAAGAGTAGAGTAATATGCTGGTGTTTAACTGCATTCTTGCATTGGGCTCTAACATACTCTCTGCTACTTCATAGCCGTGGTGGGCATTTCTCTCCATCTCGTGCTAATCACAGTCGAGCAATCACAACAGACTATCATCAGACCAATCAGCGCAGATTAGCTTCGTGCTAAGTAGGGGTTTGGGAACAAATGAATCGCTGAACGAATCATATGGGAGTCGTTGGGATAATTAGGTAAAACTAAATGCATATTATAAGACAATGAAAGTGTTCTTTGACCTTGCGTGCATATCAGCCTGTTGTTGGAGACCCCCAAAACCAAAATATGACCTTTTATAATGCAAAATAGGGGCTCTTTAAATAAATTAGGAAATTACCCATGGCAACTTTAATGTAAAATAGTTTGGTATGTTTATCTTCGGCCCATGGCTCTCAATGATACTTGGTTTTTGGTCCTTCATATGAAAAAGTTTGGGCACCCCTGATTTAAGACAAACCCTTAATTTGTCATTAGGCAGAAAAATTACCTGCTGTTCGCCCAAACCCAACTGAACAGCTGTTAAGTTATCTCGTCGGTTTTCGTGCATAATTTTCATTATGTTCACCACGTATCCTTATGCTAATGTTACCATGTTATCCACAGTGCCCGGCTGTTATGATTGAGCAAGGAGATTCATTTTTGGGTGATGATACAACCATCCTCCACATGCCTGGTGAAACTGCTTGGCAAACGCGCCCCACCCCGTCCCACGCATCTCATGCTCTCTTCTGGTGCCGCCCACTCCTCGTCTATGGGGTCGGTCTGTATCCTGCAGCTCTGTGTCTTTCTGACTTCTGCACAAACAAACATCATCCCTAAACCCTCAGACTGACGCATCCGTGACCATCTAACTTTTCCATCACGCCCCAGAGTTTATCTGTCACCATCAGATTGATCTTCTCATTTTTTCAGAAGTGAAGAAATACAAAGATTAAGATCACTGTGTAAGAAGTGAGTAATGCTTTGGCAGATACTTTTATTTAAAGAGCAGGATTCAAACTGTGGAATTACAAGTGTATCAAATCTAGCAGTGTTCGAACTATACCGTAGCCTTTGGGGGAGCCCACTTTCTTTTCTAACGGGGGGTTGGGGGGGTGTCACTTTGATCTTGAGAGTCCCTTGCCACAATGATGTAGGCTACAAAACACACAGGATCACTCTAGTAAAACAATTGCGAATTGGAAAATGAAAGAAACACCATTGAATGGGGTTCCGTTTTTTCAAGTTTACCCTGCTTTCAGCTTAATTGTCCAACATGTTTATAGCAATATCACAGTGTTTAAAAAAAAGAACATTGTATTGGCCTACTGTATGAAGCACATAAAATGAAACAGAACGTCATATCATTTGTTTCGGAAAATGAATAAGCAGTGTCTCAACATCCATATGAAAGCATCTGGCTGTCAGTCTTTGACATGACTGGACTTTGCTTCTCAGCGCCCCCATGCCTTGATGCTCATGACAAGAATAGCATGTTTAGTATCTTTTTTTTTTAAGTGAGGTGTAAATCGCCTCATGCATGAATGAACGAATGATATTTTTGCACTTTTACACATAATAATCTAAGATCACATTACACAATACTGAAACCGCACGTCAAAATAACACATTGTCAATATTTTTGAGACCCCCCAAAATTTCACAAATCATGTTTTTAGGGGAGCCCATGGCTTATTTATGGGAGCCGAGATCTAGGTTCCGATGCAATTGTTTATAACTGAAAAAGTGATATACAGTTGAAGTCAGAATTATTAGCCCTCCTGAATTATTATTACTATTATTAATAATAATAATAATAATAATTATTATTATTATTATTATTAATTATTATTATTATTATTATTACATTTTCCCCGCCAATTTCTGTTAAACTGAAAGATTTTTTTCCACACATTTCTAAACATAATAGTTTTAATAACTCAATTCTAATAACTGATTTCTTTGATCTTTGCCATGATGACAGTACATAATATTTTACTAGATATTTTTCAAGATACTAGTATTCAGCTTAAAGTGACATTCAAAGACTTAACTACACTGTAAAAACATCCGCTATTTTACAGTAAATTTCTGTTACTTAACGGTCGTTATTTTACAGGTTTTTTTAGGCACCCCAGCTGCTGGAAAAAAAACGTAAAATAACGGATTTTTTTTACTGTGTAGGTTAATTAGGTTAACTAGGCAAGTTATTGTATAACGATAATAAATATTAGGGGGCTAATAATAATGACCTTAAAATGTTTTTAAGAAAAATTTAAAACTGCTTTTATTCAAGCCAAAATAAAACAAATAAGACTTTCTCCAGAGAAAAAAAAAAGACAGGAAATACTGCAAAAAATTCCTTGCTCTGTTAAACATCATGTGGGAAATATTTGGAAATGTAAAAAAAATTAATAAATAAAAAATCACGGGAGCGAATAATTTTGACTTCAACTGTATATAACAGACACTTTCACGAAGTACAAACTTTTAAGTATTTGAACTGTATATTGTGTTTTACATTATGACATTCTAAAGAACGAGTCAAGTGCAAGAGACATGAACCTTTTGCTTTCCTGACCATCAGACAGACCCAAAAATAATAGTAGTATTAAAGGGGATCTATTATACCCCTTTTTACAAGATGTCTCTAGAGTGCGTATGTGAAGTTTCAGCTTAAAATACCACACAAAACTCTTTGAAACTGCTCCTTCTAGGCTTTGGTCCTAATTGTGCCATTTTGGTGACTGTCGCTTTAAATTCAAATGAGATTGTGCTCTTTTCAAAAGAGGGTGGAGCTACAAATGCCGATGTGTCAGCAAAGACTAACATCATATGCTAATGAGGGAGAGATGGTCCCTAATGGGTGGGAGAATGTCAATCAAAGTGTTTATGCAGACTGTTTTTATCAAGTGCTATTACAAAAAATAAAATGAATGAATTTTTACCATTAGAAGCTGGTTATATTCACAGACTGATGCCACACAACTGTGTTTAAACCCCATATAAAAGTGATTTTTGCATAATAGGTCCCCTTTAAGTTCAAGGCACAGCTGTTGTCTTTGTGGATGACCTGGACGATCCTGTCAGGCTGAATAAACTCTTTTGTTGATTAGATCAGGGTGGGTGAAACTTCAGCATCTGGACAAGATCTTTCAATTATATACTTCATTTATGCATGCTTTGTATAGATTTGTCTCCATCTCTATGTATCAGAGTCACCTAAAAATAAATATAAAATACAGGGTAAAACCACCCATTCAGACTTCTTGAAGACTGCAGCAACGTGAATTTCTCAATAAAGAATCCTGCTACAAAAAACCAAGAGAGTCTCCTGGTCTTTACTTTTGAGTTCACAACAAAACCTACAACCTACTAGTTTTCAGGCCTCAACTTGAGAAGCATTTACAACCCAATTCACTTATATTTCATTGATATCTGCAGTCACTTTTTATTAAAAGAAGGGGATTCAAAACTACAACCTTCTAGATCTCAGCCCTGAACTTGAGAAGCATTTACAACCAGATTTCACTTACATAATTGTACTTCATTTACATTTGCCATTTGTTTTCAAAGAGTGGGATTCAAACAAACAAACAACCTTATAGTTATCAGTTGTGAACTGCGGAGGCATTTGCAGCCAATTTCATTTAGGTAATGGTGTGCATTTCATTAACATTTGCATTAACTTTTACTCAAAGAAGGGGATTCAAACCTACAACCTTCTAGTTATCAGCCCTGAATTTGGGAGGCATTTGCAACCCGTTTTATTTATGTAATGGTGTGCATTTCATTTAAATTTGCGGATACTATTAGTCAAAGACCAGGATTCAAACTTACAACCTTCTAGTTAGCAGCCCTTAAGCGTTCATAACTCAATTAACTTATATAACGGTACTTCATTTACATTTGCAGAAACTTTTTTTTCAAAGAGCGGGATTCAAACCTACAACCTTAGCCCTGAACTTGGGAGGCATTTGCAACCAGTTTTATTTATGTAATGGTCTGCATTTCATCTAAATTTTTCAGATACTATAAGTCAAAGATCAGGATTCAAACCTACAACCTTCTAGTTATCAGCCCTTAAGCATTCATAACCTGATTCACTTATATAATGGTACTTCATTTACATTTGCAGACACTTTTTTTTCAAAGAGTGGGATTCAAACCCACCCGCTTCGAATGTTATCAGTCGATTGAATTGGCGTTATCAGTGGTTTATCAGCTGATAGATATGGGCCAGTAGGGGCCTACTGCGCCTACTGGTAGGCTCAGAAGGCTGTTATCAACCACACACATAATTTATCAGCTATACTAAAAAAAGAGTTCAGCTATACTAGAAAAGAGTTCAGATCCAGATGTGTTTTTACATTACTGTGACGGTTGGGTTTAGGGTTGGGGTAGGGGTAGACGTTAATAAAATACAATTAATGGGAAATTTTACATTACTGTGACGGTTGGGTTTAGGGTTGGGGTAGACGTTAATATAATACAATTAATGGGAAATAATATAATTTAATAAATAATTTTGTCTTCAAAACGAATGCTGCGTGGCGGTATACACGCTTACCTCCATTTGAGCTGTTATCAGTTTCTCCAGTGGCTCACCGTGTACGTCGGCAGACTTGTGATGTGGTGCAGAGTTGACAGCGATGACGGAGTTCGAGTCTGGTGAAGAACGGTTTCAGAAAGCAGGTAAGACAAAAGCCAAAAAGTAAATTATTTGTTTTTATTGCTTTTTTAAAAACAGACGGTTGGGTTTAGGGAAGAAGGAGGGCGGGTTAATAGCTGCTTTTAAAAAAATAATGATGGTTGGGTTTAGGGAAGGAAGAGGGCGGGTTAATAGCTGCTTTTAAAAAAATAATGATGGTTGGGTTTAGGGAAGGAGGAGGGCGGGTTCATCAGTGCTTTTGAAAAAATAATGACCGTTGGGTTTAGGGAAGGAGGAGGGCAGGTCAATTGGAGCGGCCTCTGCTGGATTTACGCGAGAACAGCAGATTAACCATGTGCATGGTTGATAACCCCTACTGGCCCATATCTATCAGCTGATAAACCACTGATAATGCCCATTCAATCGACTGATAACATTCGAATCGGTCAAACCTACAACCTTCTAGTTATCAGCCCTGAGCTTGATAAGCATTCATAACTTAAATCATTTATACCTTTAATGGTACTTCATTTAAATTTGCAGACACTTTTTTTTTTAATAAGAGCGGGATTCAAACCTACAACCATCTACAGTAGTTGTCAGCCCTGAACTTTTTAAGCCTTCATACCTCTATTCGCTTATATAATGGTACTTCATTTATATTTTGCAGACTCTTTTTTTGTTTATAAAGTGCGGAATTCAAACCTACAACCATTTCATATCGCAATGTATATCACAGAAAAACAAAATATCGCCCAATACCTTGCAACCCTAGTGTTAAAGGGGCCTATGCCACATTTTACAAGATGTAAAACAAGTCTCTGATGTCCCTAGAGTGTGTATGTGAAGTTTCAGCTTAAAATACCCCACAAAATTATTTTTATAACTCTTTGAAACTGACCCTTTTAGGCTTTCATTCAAATTGTGCCATTTTGGTGACTGTCGCTTTAAATTACTACTGGGCCGGGCTTTCCCCCTCTGATGACAAGTATAAAGGGAGAATGTCAATCAAAGTGTTTCTGCACACTGTTTTTATCAATTCTGATCATTAAAAAAAATTAATTAATAAAATTTTTACAATATGCAGAAGTATGCGGAAGAACTTTTAAATTTTCAGTAACCCGGGTCAAGCGCTTCCGGTGAACTGCATGCCGTTACAAAATCGTTTAAGGTCTGTTTTCTTTAAAAATCAACGATCTTCACTGCCTGATTGATATACGATATAAAGTGGGTCTCAGAATGTACAAGAAGCACTGCATTAAGTTACATTTATTCCGCGCCATGTCTTTAAAATATGAACATTTATTGTACCCCAGTATATTCAATGGACATTCTGCGCTAGCCTGCAGATCCTGACGGGCGGCTTTTCATCTCGTTTTACGCTTGAACAACTAAATGAACACTGAAGTCTATTTAACTGATTATATTTTAATTACATTACAACATCAATGCTGTAAAAGGAACCTTATAAAATTGAAAAAAAGTCACATTCTCATTAACCGTTCACCGGAAGTTTATCAGTATGGGAAGAAACACTAGCTGTGCATATACCTTATTAGAGGCTGGCTATATTCCCACACTGTAGCCCCACAACTGTGTTTAACCCCCTTATAAAAGTGATTTTTGCCTAATAGCACCCCTTTAAGGACTAAACCTCATTTTGACTCGCACACACCAGATTGGTGAGTATGGAGTTATTCTTACACGTACGCAATCTGGAAAAACCATCGCTCTCAGCATGATCTTCCTTTAACCAAAGACGCACAGCATAAAGCAACATAACCACATTCGTTTAGTCTCCACCACCACCACAGAAGAAAAAGAAAAAAAAAACACATCACCCCCTTCATCTGTAACTCTCTGACACTTGTAGCTCGCAGCGGAGAATATTCCAGTAAGTGCATCTCTATGTACACACAACACGTTCAACATCGGTCCAACAGTGCCTGCAGCCATGCTCATATCGTAACACATCTGCTTACATCAACTCGAACTGGGAATCTGGGAGAGAACCAGATTGTTAGTTATTTTTTAGATACAAGTGGGTGGATTTAATAAATCGCTGCATATATTGAATACAAGAAACATCTTCGGGCTATAATTGCTTTCTCTTCCTCTCATGTGTTTGTCCATCGTGTACATAAAACAGTCTCTGCGCTTTAGCAAACCTCTCCATCTTTCTCACTGTACTTAACCTTTTGCCACAGCGCTGCTTCTATTCCTGGCAGGTTTTCAGCACATCGCCGGTAGAGAAAGGCTGATGCATCGCAGCCTCACATGTTGATAAATCTCAGAGTTTGTGTTTTGTTTAAATTCTGGCACAAAGGGTCATGCTGGTCTCCATTTGCGCACTAATGGATCTGTTTGTTAATGCATTGCTGTGGGCATACGTTTACAGTATGGTCACAATGCAAAACCCTCCTCATCCCGGATTATTATAGTACAAACCTGTGTTGTACAGTACACTACCTGACAAAAGTCTTGTCACCTATCCAACAACAAATAATAACTTGACTTCTAGTTGATCATTTAGTATCAGAAGTGGCTTATATGAAAGGCAAAGGCCTCTAGATTACACTTATTTTACCAAAATAAAATATGATCATGCCTTGATTTTTAATTATTTAATTAGGACATTAAGGTCTGACTTTGCTTAGACAAAAGTCTTATCACTTAACAGAAATAATGTACAGTCTAGAATATAAAGTCATGGTGCAGTGGAATAATTCATATTGTGTATGACTCCCATGTGCTAGGAGGACTGCATCCATACATCTCTGCAATGACTCAAATACCTTATTAATAAAGTCATCTGGAATGGCAAAGAAAGCATTCTTGCAGGACTCCCAGAGTTCATCAAGATTCTTTGGATTCATCTTCAATGCCTCCTCCTCCATCTTACCCCAGACATGCTCAATGATGTTTATGTCTGGTGACTGGGCTGGCCAATCCTGGAGCACCTTGACCTTCTTTGCTTTCAGGAGCTTTGATGTGGAGGCTGAAGTATAAGAAGAAGTGCTATCCTGCTGAAGAATTTGCCCTCTCCTGTGGTTTGTAATGTAATGGGCAGCACAAATGTCTTGATACCTCAGGCTGTTGATGTTGCCATCCGCTCTGCAGATCTCTCGCACACCCCCATACTGAATGTAACCCCAAACCATGATTTTTCCTTCACCAAACTTGACTGATTTCTGTGGGAATCTTGGGTCCATGCTGGTTCCAATAGGTCTTCTGCAGTATTTGTGATGATTGGGATGCAGTTCAACAGATGATTCATCGGAAAAATCTACCTTCTGCCACTTTTCCAAATGATTAACTAGATGTCAAGTTATTATTTGTTGCTCTTACAACTGGGATTGTGCACACATCTCGAAGAAACTAATTTAGGCAGGTGTTTGATCAAATGAAACAGTTTTTTTATATAGCACATTTCATTCACAATGGCAATTCAAGGTGTTTTACATAAATAAGAATAAAAGAATAAACAAGTATAAGAAATAAAAACAACAAAGAATAATAATGATTAAAAATAGATTCAAATGTGTTGCAAAATAGTAAACAAAACAAAACAGTAAACAAAAGCAAACAAAAAAAAAATTGGCCCACCGCCAACTATTGCTCTCAAACATGTCATTAAACTTTTTTCTTTTACAACAATGGTGGCAGTGGGCCCATTTTTGTTGGTTTACAGTAGGTTGTACTGTATGTCACTCCAAAAACAAAAGAGAATTTTAGGATAGAATTTTAAGGATAATTTCTTTTGAATGTATGTATTTTATTGTGGAAAAGAAGTATAAAGTAATGTTATTATTTGCAATACTTTTTATTATAATCAAATTACATTAATAAGAATTAAAATAAATAAACAAATCTTATTCTCACTGCTTTAATGCAAAAGACAAATATTTTATTACTTTCTAATGCATGTTTATATGCTGAGTTGTTTTAACCCAGTGTTGGGTCAAATATGAAAAATATTTAAGATAAACAAAATGCAACAAAAATATGTTGAGATAAACAAAATGCAATAAAAATTGAATGTAAAATGTTAACCCAACAATTGGGTTTGTCCACATTTCACTTAATGTCGGGTTAAAACATCTCAGTATTGTTTAGTGTAGGAACTTTTTTTTTCAGTTTGTTTAAGACAGACCCATATTTTATCACAAAAATTAACACCTAATGTTCACAAAATGCTAATACAAAATTAACAACCTTGTTAAAAAATCCTGCATTCCTAGCAAAACATTCTTAAAAAACCCCCAACTCTGATAAAAAGGGCTGAGTTCACAAATTCAAACAGCATGACGCACCATCTGATCTCCCGTTCTTGTCTACATGCTAATTAGTTCAACTCGATCAGAACAGCACAATCCTCAATCCGAATTACATAACAATTACATAAGGCTCAAGTCCGGCATTTCAACACATTTCCACTCAGTTATTATCCATCCAGGCCAATGGAGAGCAATCACCATTACACTGAAGCAGGAAGCAAACTACATCGAGTGTCAATCTGAACAGTGTCACGACAAAAGCAGATCTCCATTAGCTGGACCACAGAGACCACAGCAATGTACAACAACAACTAAAAACATGTTTAAAGGAGACAAAACAATGTTATTGGCTGGTGTCAACATAACGGAAAGCACTTGATCTGATGAGATCTGATGAGAAATGCAAAGACTCTCTTATCAAGCTTCAAACGAGAGGCTTTTGTGGTGGAGCCTATAGGGAGATGAATTGGACTTCACTTATTCTTTCAGATACTGTCGATGATAAACTGCAAAGTGGCCTTCAAAACACACTCGCAACACCATCATTCACAGGGTGTCGATGGGGAATAAAGCAGCTCAGAGCGAGACGCTGATGGAGAACAAACCATCCTGCAACTCTCGCTTTATACACATTACAACAATAACCCAAGAATAAGTCTGCTGCTATTATTATCCATTGTGTTATGAACTCTTTTTACTTTTCAGGTCTTTGCTCCACAACAGTAATTATTGTACACTAAAAAAAAACAAGTTCCTTTTTCAAGTAAAAGCTTTAATATACACTCACTTTACTACCGGCCACTTTAAAAACTGAACGGACACCATTCCAATTCACTATAATCTTCTATGTGAAGCTGCTTTGACACAATCTACATTGTAAAAGCGCTATAGAAATAAAGATGAATTGAATTGAATTTATTAGGTACACCTTGCTAGTACCGGGTTGGACCCCTTTTGCCTTCAGAACTGCCTTAATCCTTCGTGGCATAGATTCAACAAGGTACTGGAAATATTCCTCAGAGATTTTGGTCCATATTGACATGATAGCATCACGCAGTTGCTGCAGATTTGTCGGCTGCACATCCATGATGCGAATCTCCCGTTCCACCACATCCCAAAGGTGCTCTATTGGATTGAGATTTGGTGATTGTGGAGGCCATTTGAGTACAGTGAACTCATTGTCATGTTCAAGAAACCAGTCTGAGATGATTCGCGCTTTATGACATAGCGCATATCCTGCTGGAATTAGCCATCAGAAGATGGGTATACTGTGGTCATAAAGGGATGGACATGGTCAGCAACAATACTCAGGTAGGCTGTGGCGTTGACACAATGCTGTTGACGCCAATTCTGACCCTACCATACGAATGTGGCAGCAGAAATCGAGACCCATCAGACCAGGCAACGTTTTTCCAATCGTCTATTGTCCAATTTTGGTGAGCCTGTGCGAATTGTAGCCTCAGTTTCCTGTTCTTAGCTGACAGGAGTGGAACCCGGTGTGGTCTTCTGCTGCTGTAGCCCATCCTCCTCAAGGTTCGACATGTTTTGCATTCAGAGATGCTCTTCTGCATACCTCGGTTGTAACAAGTGGTTATTTGAGTTACTGTTGCCTTTCTATCAGCTCGAACCAGTCTGGCCACTCTTATCAACAAGGCATTTGTGCCCACAGAACTGCCGCTCACTGGATATTTTCTCTTTTTCGGATCATTCTCTGTAAACCCTAGAGATGGCTGTACGTGAAAATTCCAGTAGATCAGCAGTTTCTGAAATACTCAGACCAGCCCGTCTGGCACCAACAACTATGCCAAGTTCAAAGTCACTTAAATCACCTTTCTTTCCCAGTCTGATGCACGGTTTGAACTGCAGCAGATCATCTTGACCATGTCTACATGCCTAAATGCATTGAGTTGCTGCCATGTGATTGGCTGATTAGAAATTTGCGTTAACGAGCAGTTAGTGCTAGACAGGTGTACCTAATAAAGTGGCCGGTGAGTGTATACATATTTCAAATCACTGAGTAGTTTTGCTGTCAATGATGTAAAATAATCACTACAGACAACAAAGGCAGGACAGCATATAACTTCTTTCCAATTCAATAGTAATTACAATCATTCCTTAATTAAAGCAGGTCACTGTACCTGTGTTTAATTGTAGCCTATATGAAATGACTCCCTAATCAAAAGCTCAGCAAACATGATATGGCCATTTATAATTGCTTCATCCAGCACAATTACACTGCACATACAGGTATGAAAAGACATTAACCCTGCTCATTAAATCCAGGCCTTTTACAATACATGCAAAGCTGATGAAGCCTTTTGTCATTGTAAATCAGTGAAGCTCGGATGCGTCCTTTGAACCTAAAATTAGCGGAACTAAAACATGATTTAATAGTCAAAATTGGCCCTATTTCTCTGTCATGGTCATAACGTGAGTGATACGATCAGTTATGACTTTAATAGTCTAATTTTATGGTCAGAAATACAGACATATTTCATGATGCAGTCAATCATCTACAAATGGATTCAATTCAGTCACATCCTATTGTTTACATTTAGTCATTTATTCAGCAGATGCTTTCGAGGAGGCATTCAGTGATTCAACAAGAAGAGGCAATATGGTGGTAATTATACAAAGGAACTGTTAGTGCTAAGTAGTCGTGTAACAGATCACAAATCTCATGGTTCGGATCACATAATGGTTTTTTAGTCACGGATCGGACCATTTTTCGGATCAGCAAAAAAAGGGGAGGAGAGAAATGTAATTTGCTTTCCATTTATTACAAAAACAGTACTGTAAAAAACTTTTAGTTTTAACAAATTCACTGTTAATACTACTGTTGCTGATGACGCTCAATGTAGAAATCTAACATTATAATTTGTATAACCCATATTTATTTTTAGTCTCATTTTCAATAAATGATTCAGTAATTCACTCATAAAACTTCATGTTTCATTGCTAGATGTGTCATTTTTGAAGAATTATTCAGTGGCATATTTTTGATGGCTGAAATCAATGTAATTGCTGCCTACAACTTTCATTTTTGAGCGTCGTTAAATGCATATGATGGTGATTTTACCATAAAGATTAGTGGTTTTATCTAAACTATAAACTGTTCTCCCAGTACTTCAGTGTTATTTGACTTTGTAACTTCATAACTAACTCAAGACTAAAGACTGAATCTCTTTCTTGATTTTAGCGTTTTTCAAACACAGATTTGAATGCAGCGATTGGAAGGATTAATAAACATATGCAAATCACCATCATTTATAATTTGTTGCGTGGATGTTGAGATCCTGATCTTTTAATGATTAATCGTGCAGCTTACACTGAAAGCATTGACGCAGGCTAAACAAGTAGTGACAGAAAACACCTTTAATGAAACCCACCACATCCCGAATAACCTACCACAACTTCTTCCGTCATCATTATATTTTAAAGGAAAGCCTAAATGCTTTCATACATGTGATTTGAATGACGCGAGAGGCGATCTCTCTGTAATAGTTACAAATTTAGGATTAATCTACCAGTAAAAATATGTATTGATCCGCGGATCACGTGTGTTCCAAACTGTGGGTTGTGATCTGTACGAATCACGGATCAACCGTGATCCGTTACACCCCTAGTGCTAAGAGAAGTTATATAGTAAGGAAGGGGGGAGCGTTTTTTGTTTCTACAGGTGGTTTGTCAAGCCCACTCACCAGTGTGAAGCTCACTTCATAAATGATCAATGATTCTTATTTATTTATTTTGATATGGGGTGATGTTAAGAAAGTGTCAGGGAGATGAAAGAGTGTGTTTTCTACAGGTGGTTTGTCAAGCCCACTCACCTGTGTGAGGCACACTCAAAATTTATCATATTTTGGGGTTGTCGTGTGGTGAGGTGGGGGAGATACTGCTGGTACTGCTCTGATACCGCTCTCTCAAAAAACAATATCACATGACTTTTTAAATAAGCATGCTGGAATTTATTCTGAAAATGTGTTTCCATCATAGTTTATGCATGATTTTTCTTTTGGGATAAAAAGTTTATCCTACTCAGTTGTGCGCATAAGTTTCTTATGTGCACTATTAAAATTTATGCACATCTCTGCATTTCCGTTAAGCATCTTTAGTGCGATATTACAAAATGCGCATAACTCGAGTGCACCAAACAAATGTACCGAGACCTAATTGAAGTGGTGATATCGGTACACTTTTAAACAAACCCTGGAGCGGTTTGCTTGGGTTGAGAACAAAATCCGCATTTGAACAGACGCAAATGCAAAAAGTATTGTGCAATTTTGAACTGAACCAGCTGCCATAGTCAGCTGGACTGTGCATTATAGGATGTGGGCAAGTATTTGTTGACAGTTGACAGCCCCATGGCAGCTCCCAGACAAACTCCTGAAGTGACAATGCACCTTCGCTGTTTGCAATGCATTAAAACATTGTTTTTCATTCTCTAAATTTATAGTCTGTCTAAAGTGATGCATATAATCTGTATAATATTCGATGACTGGAAACACATTTCATCCAGCACAATCATCCCGCCATACTAACAAGCATCTTGTTGTCTGCCCGCTTTTTTGTGAGTTCTGTAGAAATATTCCTTTGTTTTAGTACTGACCAATCAAAAAGCAGATTAGGAATCATTTAATCAAATGGTCAATGAGAGATATGGATGTTGTCACAGGACTGCATTTTGGTTTGTTTCAGTTGGTGTGAAAAGAAACCAAAATGGCTGAAAAACGCTACAATGTATAACCTCTTGACTTTGGTCTGGACCAAATAGCACCCTAAAGGCCCCAGAATACTTCAAAACGAAATTGAAGAACGAACTTAATTGACAACTTTTCAAATTAATCGGCTGAAACGAAGTTCTTTTTGAGCACGTTTCAGCAGTTCGAAACGTTTTAGGAGCTCATTTTTGCTCCTAAACACCTTTGAGCTGCTATTGGTCTGTGGTGATTATGCAATCGGTGGGTTTGTTCTGGAACTCCGCCATCTTTGAAGTGTAATTTCTTTCTCCCCAATTTATTTCCCTTTCAGACAGGAGAACAACATCTAAAACAACAACACTAGCCACATGAATGGACTGGAGAGTGAAGTAGCAGAGCTGGTGCAGATGTATCCGCACCTGTACGATCACCCACAGAGAGATTTTAAAGATTCGGAGGGGCTCACACACTGGATGAGAAGCCCATCTCGTCGCATTGACACCTTTACAACCCAGCCCACTGCAAATACTGAACACAGTATTTTTTGCCCTCAAATGACAAAAGAACAAAACATATCTTTGTTTGAAGGGCCACAAGATGCATTAGATTAGATTCAAACCTAAGAGACAGCACTATCACTGTCTCAGTAATTCAAATTGATCATCTTTCTGTGGAAAAGCATTTCGAAGAGATAGTTTAACATGGTGCTGTAGAAAGACTAAGGTCATGGGTTTGATTCCCAGGGAATGCCGGAGCAAGTTGCCAGAAAAGCATCTGCTAAATGCATAAATTTCAGTACAACTCCTTGGTTGTGGTCAGGAAAAAACTGCAATTCCCTGTAGCCGGCGAACCTATAAATCAATCCGAACTTCTACAGCTTTATGCAAACCGTTTGTTTGCAGAGATCTAATCTTTTCTCAATAAGCTCGGAGTGCAAGTCCATTTCTCACCGGAGAGAGGAAGTTTCCAGAGACACGCAGTGAATCACTGTCTTGGTTAAACAGATAGACTCATTTTTATGTCTGTCGTTTTCAGATTTGAAATTCATAATATGCAAATATGACTCATTGTTAACCTCCAGATAGCCCGTCCGACTTTACACTAGACCAGGACAATGAGAATGATGATGATTCACGGAGAGGACACGTTCCCACCTTGGGAAAATGATCACCATTCATACCCACCCACTCACCCTGGATGCCACTCAACACCAAGAAACTCTTTTCGCATTCAGATAAGTGTACTTCATTATGACTAAGTGTCACCAACTCTTCCCCATCCACCCACAGTGAGATTCATAACCCTGGATGTGTTGATATGTGCTATCAGAACTGCAGTGAAGTCCAAAAAATCTGTGACCACAAGTGAAAATGCTGCTATTTTGCATTTTTCTGATCTGATTTGAAGTGGACCAATGATGCAAAATTCACTTTACTTGGAATTTGAACACTTATGGGGGTCCATAGTGTGTAAACAACCAGCACTATGGTAAAAATCTTTGCAAATGTGGATACAGCTATACAGTTGAAGTCAAAATTATTTTTTAAAAACTTTTTTAAAATGATGTTTTACAGAGCAAGGAATTTTTCACATTATTTCCCATAATATTTTTTCTTCTGGAGAAAGTCTTATTTGTTTTATTTAGGCTAGAATAAAAGCTGTTTTTATTAAATTTTGACCATTTTAAAGTCAATATTATTAGCCAATATTATTAGGTGGGGCTAATAATTCAAGAGGGCTATTAATTCTGACTTCAACTGTATATATATATATCTCGTAATGATTTGCCATAAATAAATGATTTATTACAATCGTTTCTTTGTGTGCTTGTCATCATAACAACCTCTGTTTTCAGCACATCAGGCAATGCAGTTGCATGTCGATGTGCATCTCTGAAAACAAGCAGATGGGCATGCTGGTTTGCTGAACTAAAAAATATGTAATGATTTTAAGCCATGTTAAAAAAGCAATAAGACAGCAAAGCAGTAACCTGACTCTGTTTTAAGAGTTTTAGTTTATTTGATTGTTTTTGGCATTTTCAAAGTTAATAAATACCTAAACCACTGAAAAAAGTGGCGGTGATATATTTATTTTCTTTACTTTTACATTGTTAAAATGTCTGATTTGTTTTATGCTACAGTAAAATATGGCTGTTCACTTTCAGAAGTTGCAGAGACGCTTTCATTTCCCTTAAATGATATCAAATATTTGTTGATTATATACTCTATTAATAAACTTCAGTTAGTGCAAAATGCAGTTTTTACCAGGTCAAGAAAATATGACACTCCAATTTTATCCTCCTTACACTGGCTGCCTGTTAAGTTCCGTATTGATTATAAAATATTGCTTCTTACCTATAAAGCTTTAAATAATCTAGCTCCTGTTTATATAACCAACCTTCTGTCTCACTATAATCCAGCCCGCTCTTTAAGATCTCAAAACTCAGGGCTTCTGGTAGTACCCAGAATAGCAAAGTCTACTAAAGGAGGTCGAGCCTTCTCATTTAGGGCTCCTAAACTCTGGAATAGCCTTCCAGATAATGTTTGAGGCTCGGAAACACTCTCTAAGCTCAAAACTAGATTAAAGACCTATCTTTTTATTGAATTGAATATCCTTTTTAAAAATATTGTATCACATTATGTAACATGCACATATTACATTTTTCTTCAATATTGCACAGCCCTAGTAAAAAAATCCCCCTCCCATTCAAATCTCCATAAATTAGCAGTATTTAAACATGCAGTTTAAGATTTACTGTGATATCACAAGCCCCGCCCATGACTGATTACGATCTGCCCAATCAGCATAAATCAGGAAGTATCACTGCATTTAGGTAAGGAATTTATTCTTCTTAAGCTACTAATGTTATTTAGCCAAGAGCAGTGTGGTATTTTATGTTGTTGTTTAGTTTGAATTATATTAACAGCATCGACAGCAGCATTATTATACACATCTTTTCCAGCATAACCAACTATGCTTATGTGAATTTCATGCTTACTTTAGTTTACTATAAGCATCGTCTTACTATGCACTACCTTTGGATTTGTACGTTCAGTTTAAACTGAAAAGACTTTAAAATACATGTAGTTAACAAACTTAAATGATTAATAGGAACTGCGATTTTACACAAATGCAATAATTTTCCTTTGGCTTAGTCCCTTATTCATCAGGGGTCACCACAGCGAATTGAACCGCCAACCTATCCAGCATATGTTTTACGCAGCAAATGCCCTTCCAGCCGCAACCCAGTACTGGGAAACACCCATACACTCTCACATTCACACACACTCATACACTATGGCCAATTTTGTTTACCCAATTCACCTATAGCGCATGTCTTTGGACTGTAGGGGAAACCGGAGCACACAGAGGAAACCCACACAAACACGGGGAGAACATGTAAACTCCACTCAGAAATGCCAACTGGCCCAGCCGGGACTCGAACCAGTGACCTTCTTAATGTGCAGCGACAGTGCTAACCACTGAGCCATAATATTTCATTTAACATATAACATTTTTCAAAAATATCTCTAAAGCACGATTTGAGACCTTGAACTTCAGCGCAAGCACAAACATCTGACCTTTGTGCAAAAACACAATCACATTATCACTGTAATTAATTTTGACCTTTAATCTAGATCTCAATCTTTTCTTGCTTTAAACTTTTAATAACAAATGAATTCAGCCTTTTGAAAACCTCAACACGATTTCATATGAAGAATTAAAATAATCAATGAATGCTTAATTAAATCCCAACCTTCAATGAAAATGAAATTCAAATATTTGAGCCAAAAGGTATGATTTATGCATTCAAACTGAATTACAGATTTAACTATAAACTAAATACAATGCATATTTATCAGTCTGGTGGCACGGTGACTCAGTGGTTAGCACTGTCGCCTCACAGCAAGAAGGTCGCTGGTTTAGGTCCCGGCTGGGCCTGTTGGCATTTCTGTGTGGAGTTTGCATGTTCTCCCCATGTTGGCGTGGGTTTCCCCCACAGTCCAAACACATGCGCTATAGGTGAATTGAATAAACTAAATTGGCCACAGTGTATGACTGTGTGTGTGAATGCAAGAATGTGTATGGGTGTTTCCCAGTACTGGGTTGTGGCTGGAAGGGCATCCGCTGCGTAAAACATATGCCGGAATAGTTGACTGTTCATTCCGCTGTGGCGACCCCTGATAAAGAAGGGAATAAGCCGAAGGAAAATTAATAAAATTATCAGTCCTACCAAAATAAAATGGCCAAGATTTCTACATTAATATCCATTTCCATACTAATACACAAAATACATTCCATCACATACAAAAACACAGATTATATATTCATCATCACATACATGTACATTTTAACTGAATATTGCTTATTCCATATATATTTTAGGATTGTGATGATTTTTGTTTAATATATGCATGACTATAAAGAAAACTGATATATTATATTGATATAAGCTGTTGAAGTTTTTCTGAAAAGAAATATTCATACAGTGTATGCAAAATATAACTGCATGCAATTTGTATTGAACCTGGATATCATGCAAATAATTAAATTACTATTTTCAATGAAAAAATAATCCCGACAATAATATTTGCAAAATACAACAAAAGTCCTGTAATAGAACATATAACAGCAATACATAACCAACATATTTACAATATAATAGAAAATAGATCAAATAACGAAGGAGTGGCTTCACAACAACTCTGTGACTGTTCTTGAATGGCCCAGCCAGAGCCCTGACTTAAACCCAATTGAGCATCTCTGGACAGACCTAAAAATGGCTGTCCACCAACGTTTACCATCCAACCTGACAGAACTGGAGAGGATCTGCAAGAAGGATCCCCAAATCCATGTCTGAAAAACTTGCTGCATCTTTCCCAAAAAGACTGATGGCTGTATTAGATCAAAAGGGTGCTTCTACTAAATACTGAGCAAAGGGTCTGAATACTGAGGACCATGTGATATTTCAGTTTTTCTTTTTTAATAAATCTGAAAAAATGTCAACAAGCCTGTGTTTTTCTGTCAATACGGGGTGCTGTGTGTACATTAATGAGGAAAAATTAACTTAAATGATTTTAGCAAATGGCTGCAATATAACAAAGAGTGAAAAATTTAAGGGGGTCTGAATACTTTCAGTACCCACTGTATTTTCAAAAAAGCTTGGTGTATTTTTATGCATGACAAAATTAAGCAAAACAAGTTGACAAAAATAATAGACAATATGCAAACAAGTGCTCTGATTTGAATATTAGTCTGAAACACAGGACTTTTTGACATGTGCTTGTTAATTGTGGATAAACGGTGCTGTTAAATTAAACCGGCTTGACTCATACTAACTGCTGTGCTGTCATTTACTAATGGCGTCCTATTTGGCTTTTATCAGTGGGATTGACTTTGACAGAGTACACTCATCAAATACTGTAAAAGCTTGCATTCGTAATGTACAGCTAAATGGTGTTTAGCATTGAAAGTGACGATGTGTCAGCTACTGTGTCAGCACAAAACAAACATAAGAATGAACATGAGTCACAGTCATTAGATACAAACTGCCACTGCAAAACAGACACTAAATAAAACATAAGACCAATAAATCAAACACTGTACAGCTCATATCAAACATAAAAAAGACACACACGCAAGAAATGACAACAATGATTATTCTGTTGCCTGCAGAGTGCTTTAAAACAAACAAAGTATTGATTTCTACCATGTTTTTTTTCTCTGTTCACCGGCTTGTCATTTGCTACAAGTTGCCTTAAAGGGACAGTTCACCCAGAAATGACCGTTCTGGCATTACTTACTCACTTTAAACCTGTAAGACTTTCTTCTAAAGAATACAGTAGGAAATTGGGATTCAAACTAAAATGAACAACACAGATTTTGTTTTTGAGACAATGTTCAAAATATGCTTCTATTTCTCAGGTAAAAGAAAGTCCAACAATTTTGTAAACGTAAATGACAACATTTTACTTTTTGCTTCTGCGGTCGGTTTAATTAGCTTCATTTAATGAGCAAATATTGATATAAGCTATTTACATAGAAAAAAGAAAATATACTAAAATTCAATTATCTTTAAAAACTGGAAAAATAAAGTAATTTTGATTGAAAAAGCATGTTCTTATAAAAAATTGCATGCAAATGAACCTGGATATTATGCAAAAAAAATTAATTATTATTTAAATTTATTTATTACTATTTTATTTTTTAATAATCCCTACAATCATATTTGCAATATACAAGAAAATTCCTGTATAGAACATATAACAGCAATACATAACTTGCATAAATACAATACAATAAAAAGTATTTTGAACATAAATGTGCACAATTTTGTTTTATCTGAGCAAACAATGATATGCAAATAATTGTGATTGTATTTATTAATAAATCAGCATTTCATGCAAATAATTATACTACACTTTTTATAATTCCCAATAATCGTGCAATATAGAAGAAATTATATATACTGCACCAAGTTGTTTGTCGGAGCAAATAAGAAACATCTGATTAATAAGTCACCATATCAGGCAAATAATTATATATACTTTAAAATAATAATATAATGGCCACATTGTTATTGTATAATCTATATGAAAGTAATATAAACAGTAAAATGCACTTGGTTGCTAAATTTTCAGCATTTAAATATTTCTGAAGAAATACTGATCTATGTATTGAATTGAATAAATTGATTAATAAATTTGCATATCAGGCAAATTGTCATTTAAAAAATGTTAATAAGACCTAATAATAGTGTACAATATATATGTAGGAAAGTATTATAAACAGAAATATGCACCAGGTTATTGAATTAGGAGCTCAAATTTTTTTTTCTGAACAAATACTAATTTTCGCAATTAATTGAATAACTTGATTGATAATTTTGCATATCAGGGAAATCATTACATTTAAATAGTTAATAAGCCCTAATAATAGTATACAATATTTATGTACGAAAGTATTATAAACAGAAATATAAACCAAGTTATTGAATTAGAAGCTCACACTATTATTTAAACAAATATGAATTTTCGCAATTAATTGAATGATAAATTTGCATATCAGGCAAAATCATTAAAATAAAATGTTAATAAGCCCTATTAATAGTGCACAATACATATGTAGGAAAATATTATAAACAGAAATATGCACCAGGCTATTGAATTAGAAGTGCATAATTTTTTTTCTGAACAAATACTAATTTTCACAGTTAATTGAATAACTCAATTAATGCATTTGTACATCAGGCAAATCGTTAAATTAAAAACGTTAAAAACCCTAATAATAGTGTACAATATTTATGAATGAAAGTATTATAAACAGAAATATGCACCAGGTTATTGAATTAGAAGCTCACAAAGTTTTCTGAACAAATGCTCATTTTTGCAATTAATTGAAAAACTTGATTGATAGCTTTGCATATCAGATATATTCATTTATTCATTCATTCATTTTCTTTTCGGCTTAGTCCCTTTATTAATCAGGGGTCGCCACAGCAGAATGAACCGCCAACTTATCCAGGTTATGTTTTACGCAGCGGACGCCCTTTCAGCTGCAACCCATCACTGGGAAACACCCATACACACTCATTCACACACATACACTACGGACAATTTAGCTTACCCAATTCACCTATACCGCATGTCTTTGGACTGTGGGGGAAACCGGAGCACCCGGAGGAAACCCACGCGAACACGGGGAGAACATGCAAACTCCACACAGAAATGCCAACTGACCCAGCCGGGGCTCGAACCAGCGACCTTCCTGCTGTGAGGCGATTGTGCTACCCACTGCGCCACCGTGCTGCCCCGGTTATTGAATTAGAAGCTCATATTTTTCTAAACAAATACTGAAATGAAAAAAAAAAAGTCAATTGACTCAAGTAGGCTAAATGTGAAGTTCAAAACTTCATGCAAACTGCTTCACACTCAGCACTGAATCTAAGAAGCAAAGCCTTCTGATGTGCTTTAACAGCCCGTACCAGCACAAGACTTCACTGACTCACAGAAAACATTCACAGCACATTCAGACACGTATAAAAACCTCGAAACATCTAAAAAATCTTAACTCTTAATCTGCAGGTGAAGTGAATACAGTAAATATGGTGAATATGGTAAAGAAATTTCTCAGTTGATTGATTACATTAAGA
This sequence comes from Danio jaintianensis, assembly GCA_903798115.1. Taxonomy (NCBI): domain Eukaryota; kingdom Metazoa; phylum Chordata; class Actinopteri; order Cypriniformes; family Danionidae; genus Danio; species Danio jaintianensis. Next base: position 24,388,708 of record CAIGQV010019951.1, on the reverse strand, counting down.
ACCGCAAGCATTTATTGTATTCCAAGATTTCTAAAATGTTGTGTTATATATGCAAATGTGGCATTACTTGTTTGAACATCCACTCATTTGCATTCATTTCCAGCACAAAAATCTCACGTTCGCAATGTGTGTTTGATTTGTCTTTTTACCATTAGAGTCAAAGGTTTTTCCAGAGGAGATTTTGTAAATATTTATCACTCAATAACTCAGAAAATACTGTGAACATCCTAAAAGAAAATACATTCCATGTCAAACTAAATGTATTACATGATCAGACGAAGATACAACTGCGAAGTATATACTTTAAGTGCTGCTGAAGTGGAGATAAAATTTATATTACAAATCTGCAGGAACAAATTGATAAAATATGTATTTTCATGTTAATGTATTTTAGGTGTTTTCTTTCCATCAAACTGAAAAAAAACCCACTTTAAATCTCAAAATCGACTGTTTTCTTTTCTCCCTGCAAGCGGCAGGAAACCGATTGATAAAAAAGGCGACTTAAGTGTATTTTAGATCTTTTCTTTTCACCAGAATAAAAAAAAAAAACCACTTTAAATCTCAAAATTGACAGTTTTCTTCAGAATATGAGATATGAATACAACTCTGAAGTACTGTATATACTGTAAGTGTTCCTGAAGTGGAGATTTATCTAATAAAATGTGTATATTGGAAATCTACAGAAACAAAACTGATAAAAAAAGAGCAACAAAACAAACACTTAAATGTCTACTTTAGGTCTTTTCCTTGCATCAGACAAAAAAAAACACTTTAAATCTCAAAATCGACTGTTTTTTTTTTTCTCCCTGCAAGCATATTGCCGTAATACTGCAAACACTGTGTAAAAACAGCAAAGTAAACACTTGTGTAAAAACACTCACCATAGTTCATGTGCGCTTGAGAATATTCATGGCGTTCAGAAGCATATCTGAAAGCCGGAGCGCTGTGTGTTGAACTCGTAGTGTGATCGTCCACAGGCTTCTGGAGCTTCTGGCGGCACATTTGATGATCTGAGCAACAGGCTCCAGTTCCCTCCCTCTTTACACACACACACACACGCAGCTCTGACATCAGCGGTGGGATGTGCCATTTTTTCCAAGAGCTTTTCTCTGAATATCCATAGCAACCCATCAGCGAAGGATGCAGGAAGAGTGCGTGTCTGAACTGACGGGCACATATGCATCTCCTTCAGATGATGATAAGAGCTCTTTTTTCATTGTGTCTGAGGGGCTCAACATCTGCTGGAGAGATGCACATCTGGGGGACCATTGAAAGCCATATTATAGGAGGCAATGGGAGAGACGAAAAATTGGAAGTTAGTTTTCAGGCATTACAGGAATGTGGAGAGTAAATCCAACTGGAATTCAAACTGATTTGCTTTTTAAAATATAGATTAGCAATAAAATAAGCAATTGAAGTGTAAATGAGTGTTATTTTTTGGTGATACAAATTCAAAAATAAATTTCTTACAACTTTAGTAAGTAGGTTGTGTGTGCGTGTAATTGTTTTGCTGTTGATGTATATTTGTTTTTTCACAGATGATTTTAGAACTACACTGTAAAAAATATCTGTAAATTACAACCCCAAATGGGAAAAAGTTGTCAGGATCTGTCATTTTTTGGTTTTTAGTTTTACATGTTATGATTTTTGTTCATAACATTGTTCCTCCGTTTACTCAGTCTTTTTGTTATCTCTGCAATTTCTGTTTGTTCCAATTTTGGATTTTTATTTTTGTAAATAAATCCATCTCAGTGCAAGTACGGTCTCGCTGTTGGGTTGATCATTCAGACTGTGGCACGGGAGACCCGGGTTCAAACCCCGTCTCTGACAAAAGTAGTGATTTACAAATTTACTTTGAATTGTATTTCATTGCAGACAATATGAACACAAAATATTTCATGTTTTGTCTGGTCAACTTCATTTCATTTGTAAATATACATTCTTTCCTGTCACCTGTAACATATTCTGAAACAGGAGCAGTTTCGGGCCAGTAATCAGGCAAATTGGTTAAATAATGATATGATTTAAAACAGGTGATGTCAACAGGTGATTGAAATTATGATTTGGTACAGAAGCAGCATCCAAGAAAGGTCTAGTCCTTTAGGAGCAAAGATGGGCTGAGGATCACCAGTTTGCCAACAAATATGTGAGAAAATTATTGAAATGTTAAAAAACAATGTCCCTCAAAGAAAGATAGGAAGACATTTGGATATTTCACCTCCAACAGTGCATAACATCATTAAAAGATTTAAGGAATCTGGAGGAATTTCAGTGCGTAAAGGACAAGGACGCAAGCCTAAGCTGAACAACCAAGATCTTCGATCCCTCAGACAGCACTGCATCAAGAATCATCATTCATCTATAAGTGATATCACCACATAGGCTCAGGACTACTTTGGCAAACCTTTATCAAGTACCACAATACATAGTTACATCCACAAATGCCAGTGAAAACTGTACTTTGCCAATAGGAAGCCCTATGTTAACAGTGTCCAGAAGTGACTTGGTCAGATGAATCAGTATTTCAGGTATTTTTTTGGGAGAAATGGACGCCCTGTGCTCTGGACCAAAGAAGAAAGGATCACCCAGACTGTTACCAGCAACAAGTCCAAAAGCCAGGGTCTGTCATGGAATGGGGTTGTGTTAGTGCCCTTGACAAATGTAACTTTTACTTCTGTGATGGCACCATTAATGCTAAAAAGTGCAGAGATTTTGGAGCACAATATGCTTCCCTCTAATTCTCTCTATATTATTTATTATACATTAAATTATTTCAAACTACTAAAAATGTCAATAAAAGTCACTTTGTTTAACTGTAGAGTTAAATTTTCAACATCAAAAGTTGACAGAGCAGAGATCAAGGTCCCATAATGCAATGCAAATGCAAAAATAATTGAATAATTGAATAACTGAAATAATTGAATAATCAATCATGTTTATGACAGATTTATGACAAGTTTTGTTTCATGCCAAGTTGTCATAACAATGTCATCTTTGCATTTAAAATGTCATAACTGAGCGAATGACACTTAATGACAGTTGTTATATACATGCATAAAATCTTGTTCAGATCCATGACATGTGACATAATGGTTATAAAGGTTTAATGACACCCCTTATGAAAGTAAGGTCTTATGAACACCCCTTAAAGTAAAGTGTTACCGAAGTTTTACAGTAAAATTACGGGGAATGTTCTGTATCAGGAAATCAGCCATTTTGGTGTTTAAGTGCTATAATTTAGACTTATTTAATAAATTTCTTTTGGTAGGTCTTTTTCTGCAAGACGGAAAAGATGGAGAAGCCATCATTCATGTATTACTATAGTGACGTATAAAGAGAACTTATTACATATCAACATCCTTTAACTCCACATTTTAAGTTCACAATTGACAATTATAGGTTATATGATCATATTATACATAGTTTGTCAATATAAGTTCAGCTTCAGACTTTTTGTGGGGAAAAATGTACTGAAAAATGTAGGTGGGACAGTGATAGTTTCTGAGCAAAATTGCAAAAAACCTACAAAATTGTATCCACTAACTTTTCAGAATTGTCCTGGAACAATCTAGAAGTTTAAGCTCTTGTTTTAACATGTAAAGCTTTAATTCAATACTTTGTCTTTTTACTGTGTGAGGTTGACTTGGTTTGTTGTTTCTGGAGTGTCAGTATAGTGTATAAAGGCTCCGCCCTCTTCTGGAAAGCAGCAGCTCATTTGCATTTAAAGGGAGACACACAAAATCAATGTTTTCGCTCAGTCCTAAACAGGGGAAATTGGACATAAAATAGATGATTTGAGGGGTATTTTAAGCTGAAACTTCACAGACACATTCTGGGGGCTCATTCTTATGAAAAGTGTTATGGCCCTAGAGGTCTTGTTTATTTTGATCCACTAGATGGAGTTCTGTGGTTTCTACTAGAGTGTGTTTGGACTAGATATGGGGTGTTCTTTGGGATTGCCTTTGGATAAAGACCCATGGAGTTGGACTGGGGGCGTTCATCCTTTTCTCTTCAGGAGTTTGAGTTTTCTTTATTTTTACTTACAGGTATGTATTATTTATATTAATTTCTTATTAAATACACTAAAAACACAAGTTAATTTGATTTTCTGATTTGGGTCTTTTTTTGGTTTTGTTACTTCACTCATGAGCCTGATGGTTGAAATAAAAGGATAATTTATGCTTTTAAATGCTAAAAAAGGTTGCCAATCACACCTCTCCATAACCTCCATTTTTGTCAAAAAATTCCTTTAGAATTTCTTAAAAAAATAAATAACTTACAGAAAGTCATGAATTTCACAAGTGATCACGTTTTTCATATGTAATCACACTGTAAACAATACCGAGTTCCACACAACTCCATGTTGTCCCACCACAATTCTATTAAGTTATGCATTTATGCATTCATTCATTCAGTCAGTCATTAATTATGTCATTCATTCATTGATTCATTCCTTCATTTGTTCAGTCATGCATTC
>CAIGQV010019951.1:24371431-24375278 GCA_903798115.1 Danio jaintianensis | reverse complement strand
CGATCTTTCTTTATATTAGTCTATCTATATACACACACACACACACACACACACACACATACATTTATATATTTGATAAATTTTATCTTTTGTTTATAATTCATGTTTATATTAATAAATTAAATATTTATATCTAAATAATTATATATAAATGTAATATTTTTGTATTTTATATATGTTTTATTTATATACACACAATCTTTATACACAGTGAGTACACAAACATTATGTAAATACAAACTTTTATTCTGGATGCGATTAATTGCAATTAATAATTTGACAGCACTACTTTTTGAATTCAATTTATATAACATTTTTTAACCCAACTGTTGTGTTTGTCCATATTTGGTCCAGCGTTGAGTTAATACACACAGCATTTTTTTAGAGTGTGGGATACATGAGAACAATGAATGGCAATAGCCAAAAAGCATATTTACACCAAACTCACTTTCATGTCTGTCTCCGGCTGCTATGAAGTTTGTCATTTTTCACCTTCCAATCAATTCAAGTTGGATAAAATCAAGTGCTTTTGAAGACTGTCTTCCGGCAAAATATCATTTTAGACATTATGGAAGTAAAATGTTTTGCAAATTGCAGTTCACATCGACTGCAGCATGCATAACATATTACGCTAAAGTACATAAGCTAATTAACTGCTTGAAAAACCAAGCCGCAGAAATCCACTTCACCATTATGGCAGTGTTTATGAGTGCTTATATTACATTAAGTATGGTTTTACATTGTTAATGAGAGACTACAGGATCTGTCTGACCACACTGAAGGCTGTAGTTTAGTGTTATTAGAGAAACGAGTGATCAATATGCATGCAGACGTCATGTCTCTGGGAATGTTTGTGAACATCAGCATACCTTTAGTTTTTATTGTCAACTGTCAGGAGTAAATGAATATATAGAAACAATGAGGACAAAAAAAAGTTGCAGTTTTTGATTAGATGGATGTTGCAAACAGTGTGACATATTTTAGACAAATGCGATCACGTTTTTTTTCTGTGCACACTAAATGCAATAGCACAAAGGGATTTCTCTTCTGAGAGACACAGTAATTAATTGAAGCACAGTGGATTAGCTTAGTGTGTGTTTATTTATTGTGTATACACACTGTCTGATGTTGATTAAAAAAATGACTGTATTTTGACTTTGTGAATAACCCCGGGAAAATGTGCACTACATTTTTCACTTTTTATGTCCTGTTTATGATGACAACAATAAAAATGAGAATAATATGTTAATCTGCTCATGATATCATTATTATAAACAATAACAGGGTAGGTAACACCAACAACAATAGTAGTTAAATGTGACTCAATGATAATAATAATAATAAGTTAAATGTGACTTAATAATATTATTATTATTATTATTAATAATAATAATAATAATAATAATAAAAAGTTAAATGTGAACTAATAATATTAACAATGTTAATAATAATCATCATAATCAAATCAATTGTGACTTATTAATAACATAAACAATTAATATTAATAATTAATAATATTAAAAAAGAAATGACTTAATATTTAGTTAAATGCAACTTAATAATAATAATAAGATAATTGTGACTTATTAATCATATTAAGTTAAATGTGACAATAATAATAATAATAATAATAATAAGTGACATGTGACTATTATTATTATTATTATAATTAGTAGTAGTAGTTGTTAAATGTGACAATGATAATAATAATAACAACAACAACAACAACAACATTAATACCAAAAACAACAACAATAATAATAATAATCAAGTCAATTGTGACTTAATAATATAAACAATTAATATTAATAATTAATAATATAAAAAAATAAATGTGACTTAATATTAAATAATAATAATAATAATAATAATAGTAATAATAACAATAATATGTTAATTGTGAATTATTAATTATATAAGTTAAATGTTACTAAATAATAATAATAAAAATAATAAGTGACATGTGACACTATTATTATTATTATTAGCTGTGACAATCATTATTGTGACATAATAATAACAACAACAACAACAATAATTATTATTATTATTATGATAAGTTAAATGTAAGTTATTAAACATATATAATAATAAAAAACAGAATTCTGTATTTTGTATTTCTACCAGCACACATGACAAGTGTTTGGCTCAACAACAATGATTCTGCATGCTAATCTGAAAAAGTCAAGAGCATATTTGAAATCTTCAAAAGGTTAACTAACGCCGACACGCCATCAGCACATCACAGGCACTTTCCATCTTGCCAAACTCTTTCGCTGCCTTAAACCGTGCGCTCAAATCATAAAATGAGACTGAAAATGCCAAACTCATTACAGACACGCAGGAGCGCAGATCATGATTTCTCTGTTCAGCGGGCTCTCCGTGTCCTCTCTTAAACACAGTCTTATTGACACGATTAGCAGGCGATACGAAGACTTTCACATAAACAGCAGTGTCTCCATCCACAGAAATGAGGAACAAACTGCCAAAAGCCAAGCAGAAAGCAGTGATATTGAGTATAACAATGTGCACATTCACAATACAGGTCACATCGCAAGATATGCAAAGTTGAGTCTGAATTATAGTTGACCAGGAGCTACAGAATTGTATTTAATACTGTATTTATATGGCATTTATACACTGTAAACAATGATTAGTTGACTTGACTTAAAATAAGCGAGTAAACCCGTTGCCTTAACATTTTTAAGTAAATGATCTATATGCATATGGGCAGCAACGTGACGCAATGGTTAGCACTGTCGCCTCACAGCAAGAAGGTCGCTGGTTTGAGTCCCGGCCGGGTCAGTTGGCATTTCTGTGTGGAGTTTACATGTTCTCCCCGTGTTGAAGATTCTTTTTTATTTACTGTACCTCACAGGCAGATATTTAAGGAAAAACTAATTTTGACTTATTTCTTCTGAGGTTTAAAACAGAACAATATTTTACTTGAACTAAAGATTTTCAGATATTTGGACTAGAAACGACACAAAGCAAAGTAAAAAAAAAGCATTTTTTGCATTGTGGTTATTTAATTTCTGTACCTGAATACTGTTAGACTCCCCAGAAAAGCATCAAACAGTGCTATTCAAACCATCTTGTGAAACTGTATTCATATCGCAATATTTATCGCAGAAAAATTAAATATCGCAAAATCAGTTTTTCCAATATCATGCAGCCCTAAAATTGAGTATTAACATTCCCCTTCCAGCCTGTCATCACAAATGACTGCTGAAGCACAGGGTTACAGCATCACACCTCAATATCAGTTCACACCTGCTGCTGAAGATCAGTGGAAAAATCCCAGGATTTGCAAGGAATAGGTCAGGATAAAATGAACATTCTGTAATCGTTTACACACTGTTGTGTCGTCCCCAAAACCCATATGATGTCTGCCTTCTGTGGAACTCAAAAGGAAGATGTTTTGAAGCATGTAATTGGTCAATAATTTGCATTAAATCACAATTGGAGGATTTTTAGCTTTAAAGTAAAACGATAAAGTAGATGATTCAATGACTCAATGAATTAGGCTTTCGAATGCTTAAATGCTATTATGCAAAAAGGGGGTTTAAACAGTTGTGTGGCAAAATTCATTCATTCATTCATTTTCTTTTCAGCTTAGTCTCTTTATTAATCTGGGGTTGCCACAGCGGAATGAACCGCCAACTTATCCAGCATATGTTTTACGCAGCGGATGCTCTTCCAGCTGCAACCCATCACTGGGAAACACCCATACACTCTCATTCACACACATACACTACGGACAATTTAGTTTACCTAATTCACCTATACCACGTCTTTGGATTGTGGGGGAAACCGGAGCACCCGGAGGAAACCCACGCTAACACGG
>CAIGQV010019951.1:24341431-24366431 GCA_903798115.1 Danio jaintianensis | reverse complement strand
TTATTGTGATAAGTGTTATTATTGTCATTTTAATGTCTGTGTTTATATAATGATTACACAACAGCATATAAATAGTCATAAACACATTCAAAAGACCAAAAAACAACATGAAAAATGTGCTTGTAAAGTGGCTTTAACGATATTCCTGAATCGTCACTTTTCTGGAAGCGGACCGCAGATTCGGAACCGAGCTCATATGGACACCGTCTTCTAAACCTGCCAGTAGTTTTCAGGATAATGTGAAAATTCACCTTTTCTTCACCTGTTAGTAAGCACTGTTTGTAAAAGAGTTGAACCCTAAACTCACTGACGCCTCCAATGGAGATTAGATGAGATGACAGAAGCTGCGCAATCAGCTAAAATGTTGATAACATTTCATTTTTATGTAAACATGAAGGACGATATATATTGCATCACCGAAAAGATTGAAGTCATGTCCATTAATTGCACGATATAAGTCAATATATTAATTATTGTGACAGGCCTACCGTGAACCAACTCTTTCAGACACTTTGAGAAAAGAACTGATCCTGCAATAGATATTAAGAGAAACCTATGTTTCATGAACTCAAATGAATACAAACCCATCACAGGAATCTAGAAAGAGCACACTAAGGGCACTTTAATGTTATCCTCCATTTATAGTGTTTCATCAGCAAGCAAACGTTGCTCAGTATCAATTTCTAGGCCCTGACAGTTTGATTGGTCACACACCAGCCCGTTATACTTGTGTTTCTATTACAATCATCATGAAATCCTTCAGTGGCACTTCAGCCGCATTAGTGTGTGTTTCCCAGCACTGCTAATGGATGTGGTTGCAGAAAGCCATTGTGCTGCACTACTTTAAGGTGAATCAGCATGTTATCCATTCAGATACTTGTTTCTGAGGCCATAATATTCTCATAATATCCATGACATGTTGTGCAATTGAGCTGAGGGTCCCGCGTGGCCACACATTAACCCCGGAGAGACCCGAGCTGCTAAAAGCTTTAAGAAACAGAAAAAATCTCTTGAAAAAATGTGTTGGTCAACAGAAAGAAGGCATTGTGCAGTGCTCATTTTGGTTTTGGTCATCATCATACTAAATTCAGTTTAATGGGTAGTATGGCATCGAGATATGACAAACTCTGATTTTAAAACAAAATTTATATAGAAATACTAGTAATAAAAATACAAAGGGTCAAACTTTGGCTGATTAGTATTTGATAATCCCCTGCTGGTAATGTGATGTAACTACACCACACTGAAAATAATGATTCATTGGATTTACTAATACTTTTTAATTATAAATTTTTAAAATTAAGTGGTTGCAAACAATTTATATTGGTTGAATTTATACAAACCAATTAAATTTAGTAATTTTCAACTTAATTTGTTTAAAAAAATTAGCAAATCCAATGAATTTTTTTAGAGCATCTGTGATTCAGGCTACCAAGACGGCATTAAAAGAATCAGAATTGGAATAATAATCTATATTTTTTGTAATTTTCCAGCAAAATATCTAAACATCCTAGAACCTAATAGACTTAACAGAAAAAACAAAACAGTTTTATTGTAGTTGTCTTTTATGTAAAGATAATATCCCACACCAAAATATTAGAAAAGTTCAATTATAATACATTTTAGATAAGTTAATATTAAATATAACAAATAAAGTATTTAACTACTATAGTTGAATATCACTAATATGAATTAGTATAATTAGTACTAATATCAGAATCAGAATCAGAATCGGTTTTATTGCCATTTTGCCATTATTATATGAATTAGTATGAACTAATTCGATCTAAAAAAAATATTTCATAACAAAATCCTGTTATTGAGAGCATTGATATATAGTTTCTATTTATTTTAATACATTGTTTAGCTTTACAAATTACGTTAAAATGTTTTTATTTACTATTTATATTTTACATTAATTTAGATTCATTTAAATGACCAAAAACAACTTTTAATTGTTTTACTTAAAAAAAAGGCTTTTGATAATGATTTTTAAAAATAATATTAATTAAAAAAATTATATTATATATTAAAAAATTTATTCATAATTAAATATTTTTAATTCAAATATGTAAATAAGATTTTTTTATTATTATTACTATTTTATGCTTAACAATTTAAGTTCACTAGCACACAACTACTTTAATTACATGATTATTTTATGTTTTTGTTTTGTCGTTTTTATAAAAATAATTTATATTTTATAAGGAGGAGGAGGATTATACCGGGAGGAGGCCTCGGGGAAGACCCAGGACACGCTGGAGGGACTATGTCTCTCGGCTGGCCTGGGAACGCCTCGGGATCCCCCCGGAGGAGCTGGAGGAAGTGTCTGGGGAGAGGGAAGTCTGGGGTTCTCTCCTAAGACTGCTGCCCCCGCGACCTGGCCCCGGAAAAGCGGTTGAAAATGAATGAATGAATGAATGAATGAATATATTTTATAATATTTTATATACAAGTTACTGTTGGAAAGGCACAATGTCTTATGCTTAAATAATAATAATAATATAAATAATTGTAACATGATTGTTGGTTTATTTATAATTTTTGCAATATTTAAATGACCAAAATCAACATTTAATAGTTTTACTTAAAAATCTTGAAAAAATTGTAATCTTGAAAAATATCAATGTAATTAATTAATAAATTATTCTTGTTTTAATGATATTTAAATATTTTACTTAAAATCAAGCTCAAATAAGCATTTTTTTTTAAAAGTGTATTTAACCATAAGGCATTTGGCCTTTCCTATACAGTAACTTGCACACTAAACAAGGTCACAGCTCTCTTTAAAAGAATGCATTCATTTCAATATTTACTTGGAGACGGCTTAAAGCGAAGCCTTTTTTAACCGTGTCCTCCGAATGCACTCGAAGCAGAGGTGACTTAGTGTAAATATTAATGTTAGCAGTCGAGATTCTGGCCTGACTGAGTCAAGGTGAAGATTAGCATGAGCTTTGGAGGTATGAGCAACATTACGAGTTTCTGGTTGAATCCCAATCCACATACTTCAACAAATCTGTAACACCAGTGCTGAAGGCCAAACATGGGCAGTTCTTTTTAACTCATTTGCCATCAACTAGTGAGACCAAAAAATACATAGTTTAAATTAATATGTTTTCTAAAGTAGGCTGAAGCTACAGTACTACAGTACATAAATATATCTGAGTAACAAAATATAGCAAAAATATCAATTCATAAAAGTAGTACCTTACATGAAAATACAATACAGTACATTTGCATTAATTATCTGAATTTGCATCTACACTGTAAAAAATATGTGTAAATTAGCAGTTTTCCATATTTTGTGATAATTTTTTTGATTTTTCCCCATTTATTTATGCTTTTGAATTGCATTATGGGACCTTGATCTTTCTTCCAACAACTTTTAACCTTGAAAAGTTCGAAAAAGTGACTTTTATTAACATTTTGAATAGTTTAAAGTGATATATTGTCTCGTTGGTGTTGTATATTATGGTACAAAAACCTTGTAATAAACCGCCAGTACATTTTATGTTATTTTACAGACTTTCTTACACATTGTATTATTTCAAACGACTATAATGTCAATAGAAAGTAACTTTGCTAAACTGTAGAGTTGAATTTACAACATCAAAAAGTCGACAGAGCAGAAATCAACATCCCATATTGCAATTCACATCCCTAAATAAACAAAAAACATGTGTGAATCACAAAATACGGAAAATGTTAATTAACAGATCTTTTTTTACGCTTAATTCGTAATTTCAAACTATATACTTCTGAAGTACCAAAATAAAAAGCATTGGGCAGACAAAACTAAACATCCATTTCACACTTTTAAACGTCCCATGAAATTACAATAAAATTTTTTAGATGTTAGTATCAGTATTGTTAGTTTTTATGATATCTATAAGCTAGTGCGCACCAAAACAGTGACAAAATTCGCATTTAGAAGATATAAAACCTATATAAACATGTAAAAGCTTGCAGTTTGTCACTTCCGGACCAACAGTTTTATTCACGTCACCTCATACTTCAGTTTCTCATCAAATCGTGACCAATCAAATGCTCTCTAGTATCTGACATGCCCGCCCCCTCAAAATGCTTCACTTTTAATGAGCATGGGAAGCTGTGATAAAAAAAAACACTATTGGCAGTTTTTTTAAAAAGGGCAGGAGCTACACAATGTCCCACCCTCTATTCATGTTTCGGTTGACATTGTCAAACATCAAATAAAAATGCACATTTCAAAGCACTTTCACAGGACCTTTAAGTGCTATAAAACAGTGGTCTCCAACCAGTGGTACCAGACCGCACAAGAAATCATTAATTATTTCTGCTTTATTTATTACCTGAGTCTGAATAATCTTTTATTTTGAAATTTTTCGAAAAATGATTGTATTCTCTCGGTTACATCTCGGTCACTTGAGCACCAAAATTTAACCCACAAGCTTGCAAAATGAGTAAGAAACAGAAGGCTTTGGAAAGTTTCTTAGCGAAGGGGAAACGGCCCAGTGAAGGACCCACAAACTGCCAAGGAATGGATCTGCAACCCATTTGTTAACAAATCTGGTGAATCCAGCATGTCTGTGCAAGAAGATCAACTGCTGGAGATCGCAAATGATGGTGGCTGTTCACATAACACGTCTTTTCTGAATGCAAGTTCGTTATTTACAATGGAGGCACACAACTTGGACGTGCATATGGGGAGTGATGCGCAAGTGACGCAACGTGCTCGCGTACTCCAGGCGCAGGTTCTCAGGTTCTCAGAGTGCCGCGAGTGCACCGCAAGTCACGTGACAAGAACTGACTGACCAGCTTTATACTTTGTATGGAATATACAAATTTCAGTAGACTAATTACCTCAGACAAACACAGAACACCCAAACACTGCATTGCTTTTTAATTTTCTCCATAAGTAAATCTTGTATCAGAGTTGCAGCAATGTTTTGTCAGCTTCTCATCATCTGAGAAAACGGTTGATGGTCACCTAACAATCTACGTACACTTCCCCATCCACCTGTAAAATTGTCAAGCATTGACCAGTCCGCGGTAGGCTTGTCACGATACTGGAATTCGGCACCAATCGATACTGAAATTAAAAACTTTCTGTGTCGATTGGTACCAAATTCCAGTATTGTGACAACACTAGTCCGCGGTGATAAAAAGGTTGGGGACAACTGCTATACAAAAACTGTCATCTATTGCCATAGGGAACGCAACAACAGACAACAAATTGTTATTAATATTGACACAACATGAGGTTTCTGCTCGAGACAGCACATCTCTACAAAGATAACGCTGACCCATCTCTGCATGTTTGCAGTCATTTAAGCCTCAACACAGCCAGACCATAATAACATCCGTCATTGGGGCTTTGCAAATGGCTTTCTTCAATGATAGACTCAGATCACATCCTGTGAGAGCCTAATGAGAGCCAGGCCTGTGACAGAGCCCTAATGGCGTCATTACTAGAGTCCAGTCGCTTTTTATTTTCAGCACGCAGGGGAATGTCAGAGCAGATACGACGACCAGGCCCTTCACTTCCCCACAAACTGAAGAGCCAATCCATCACCTTTTTCATTGCAAACGCATCCAGAGCCCAGCGCCTTTGCTCTTCGACCCTCTTACAAATACACAGACTGTCAGAGAAAACTGAACTCATTGGTATTCAATGCAGAAACGCACTGACTGGATGGAGGAAAACTCAATTTGCGCATCAGGGTGATTGCATGTTATAGCTGGTAGCTGTTTGAAGGCTGAAATATAAAAAAAAAAAAAACACAAATGAAAACAGGTGCTCTTGAACAATGCATGATGTTGCCCCTTGCCATGGTACAGTTGAAGTCAGAATTATTAGCCCTCCTGAATTATTAGTTATTATTAGCTTTATTATTATTAGCTGATCCCCCTGTATACTTTTCTGTTTAACGGAGAGAAGATTTTTTTCAACACATTTCTATACATAATAATTTTAATAACTCATTTCTAATAACTGATTTCTTTTATCTTTGCCATGATGACAGTAAATATTATTTTACTAGATATTTTTCAAGACACTAGAATTCAGCTTAAAGTGACATTTAGTCGGAAGTGGTGTTAGTGAGGCCAGCAGGGGGCGTTCAACCTGCGGTCTGTGTGGGTCCTAACGCCCCAGTATATTGATGGGTACTCTATACTGCTCAGTGAGCGCTGTCTTTCAGATGAGACCAAGGTAAACCGAGGTCCTGACTCTCTGTGGATGTTAAAAAAAAACAGGATGTCCCTCGAAAAAGAGTAGTAGGGGTTTAACCCCAGCATCCCAGCCAAATTTGCCCACTGGCCTCCTAACTATCCCCATATGATAATTGGCTTCATCACTCTGTCTCCTCTCCACCAATCAGCTGGTGTGTGGTGTGCGGTCTGGTGCAATATGGCTGCCGTCGCATTATCCAGGTGGATGCTGCACACTGGTGGTGGATGAGGAGATTCCCCACCAAAAATATGTAAAGCGATTTGAGTGTCCAGAAAAGCGCTATATAAATGTAAGGAATTATTAATTACTATTATTTAAAGGCTTAACTAGGTTAATTAGGGTAATTGGGCAAGTCATTGTATAACGATGGTTTGTTCTGTAGACAATCAAAAAAAATATTGCTTAAGGGGGCTAATAATATTGACCTTAAAATGTTTTTTTAAAAATTTAAAACTGCTTTTATTCTAGCCGAAATAAAAAAATAAGACTTTCTCCAGAAGAAAAAATATTATAGGAAATACTGTGAAAAACACCTTGCTCTGTTAAACATCATTTTGGAAATATTTGAAAAAGGAAAAAAATAAATTAAATAAAAAAATGTACAGAAGGGCTAATAATTTTGACTTCAACTGTACAGTATGTGACATGATGATATTGGTTTTTTTTGGGCAAAAACTCTGAAACCAACAATCTGGTTATTTCATGATCTGTAATGCTTTTTTCAGTCTTAAATACTATCGCAAAATAACATTCATCATGTAGGTTGTTTTCTATGTAGTTGATTTAAACATTTCACAGAGTTTATGAAAACCGTGTATATAAAAACATTGACATGAACTTATGTTCAAAGAACGCAGTTTTTTTTTTTATTTGTTTGTATTTTAATTTCTAATTTCTAGTAAAACTCACCTGAAAATTCACCTAATTTATAAAAGGTTATTAAACCGCTCTTCTCTTCCCCACCTTACCACACGACATCCCCAAAACATTATCAATTCTGAGTGTGCCTCACACAGGTGAGTGGGCTTGATAACCACCTGTGAAAAACACACACTCTTCGTCCTTAGATCATTAAAATAGAGCCTTATATCATTCTAGTTTTGCACATTTGCACCAGACACGCTCTTACAATCACTCCATAATAAAAAACAAAAACAAACATAACATGGTGAGTGGGCTTGACAAACCACCTGAAGAAAATGCATGATGTTGCCACTTGCCAAAGTATGTGACATGACGATATAGCATTTTTGCGAAAACTCTGAAACCAACAATCTTGTTATTTCATAGGCTGTAATGATTTTTCAGACAGTCTTAAATACTATAGCAAAGTAAGATTCATCATGCAGGTTGTTTTCTATGTAGCTATGTAAAGTCTATGAAAACCGTGTATATAAAAACGTTTTGATCTTCAAATTACACTCACCGGCCACTTTATTAGGTACACCTGTCCAACTGCTCGTTAACGCAAATTTCTAATCAGCCAATCACATGGCAGCAACTCCAATCACATGGCATGCATTTAGGCATGTAGACATGGTCAAGACGATCTGCTGCAGTTCAAACCGAGCATCAGAATGGGGAAGAAAAGTGACATTGAACTTGGCATGGTTGTTGGTGCCAGACGGGCTGGTCTGAGTATTTCAGAAACTGCGGATCTACTGGGATTTTCACACACAATCATCTCTAGTGTTTACAGAGAATGGTCTGAAAAAGAGAAAATATCCAGTGAGCTGCAGTTCTGTGGGCGCAAATGCCTTGTTGATGCCAGAGGTCAGAGGAGAATGGCCAGACTGGTTCCAGCTGATAGAAAGGCAACAGTAACTCAAATAACCACTCGTTACAACCGAGGTATGCAGAAGAGCATCTCTGAACACACAACATGTCCAACCTTGAGGCGGATGGGCTATAGCAGCAGAAGACCACATCGGGTGCCACTCCTGTCAGCTAAGAACAGGAAACTGAGACTACAATACACAGGCTCACCAAAAAAAGTTGCCTGCTCTGATAAGTCTCGATATCTGCTGCGACATTCGGATGGTAGGGTCACAATTTGCTGTCAACAACATTAAAGCATGGATCCATCCTGCCTTGTATCAACGCTTCAGGATGGTGGTGGTGGTGGTGTAATGGTGTGGGGGATATTTTCTTGGCACACTTTGGGCCCATTAGTACCAATTGAGCATCGTGTCAACGCCACAGCCTACCTGAGTATTGTTGCCGACCATGTCCATCCCTTTATGACCACAGTGTACCCATCTTCTGATGGTTACTTCCAGCAGGATAAAGCGCCATGTCAAAGCGCGAATCATCTCAGACTGGTTTCTTGAACATGACAATGAGTTCACTGTACTCAAATGGCCTCCACAGTCACCAGATCTCAATCCAATAGAGCAGGGGTTTTCAAAGTGTGAGGCGCGCCTCCCCTGGGGGGCGCCAGAGCATGTCAGGAGAGGCGCGGGAAAAAATATTATATTGAGTTACTGTTGCCTTTCTATCAGCTGGAACCAGTCTGGCCATTCTCCTCTGACCTCTGGCATCAACAAGGCATTTGCGCCCACAGAACTGCAGCTCACTGGATATTTTCTCTTTTTCAGACCATTCTCTGTAAACACTAGAGATGATTGTGTGTGAAAATCCCAGTAGATCCGCAGTTTCTGAAATACTCAGACCAGCCCGTCTGGCACCAACAACCATGCCAAATTCAATGTCACTCTTAGCTGCTGACCAAGGGTGCATCTCATTATTAGTTTTACTAGATCTCAGTGCTGCATTTGACACCATCGACCACAATATCCTCATAGATCGCTTAAATTCTACAGGTGTCCGGGGACAGGCTCTACAATGGTTTAAGTCATACTTAACTGACCGTTACCAGTTTGTTAATATAAATGGACAGCTTTCTCAGGTCAGGCCAGTACAGTATGGGGTGCCTCAAGGATCAGTTTTAGGCCCTTTGCTGTTTACAATATACATGCTACCCCTGGGGGACATTATAAGAAGACACGGGATCAGCTTTCACTGCTATGCAGATGATACTCAATTATATATTTCAACAAAACCTGATGAGACGTCTGAACTGTCTAAGCTAACTGAATGTATTAAAGATGTTAAAGACTGGATGACCAACAATTTCCTTCTCTTAAATTCAGACAAAACAGAATTATTACTTATTGGGCCTAAATCCTGTACACAGCAGATCTCACAACTCGACCTGCAATTAGAGGGACACAAAGTTAGCTTTAGCTCTACTGTAAAAGATCTGGGTGTTATACTAGACAGCAATTTAACCTTTGAAAATCATATCTCCCATGTCACAAAAACAGCCTTCTTTCATCTGAGAAATATCGCTAAGTTACGAAGTATGCTATCCATCTCAGATGCAGAAAAACTAGTTCATGCTTTCATGACTTCTAGGCTGGATTACTGTAATGCTCTGTTCGTTGGTTGCCCAGCATCCTCTATTAATAAACTTCAGCTAGTACAAAATGCAGCTGCCAGAGTTCTTACCAGGTCTAGAAAATATGATCATATCACCCCAATTTTATCTTCCTTACACTGGCTGCCTGTTAAGTTCCGTATTGATTATAAAATATTGCTTCTTACCTATAAAGCTTTAAATAATCTAGCACCTGTTTATCTAACCGACCTTCTGTCTCGCTACAATCCAACCCGCTCTTTAAGATCTCAAAACTCAGGGCTGCTGGTAGTACCTAGAATAGCAAAGTCGAGTAAAGGTGGTCGAGCCTTTTCATTTATGGCTCCTAAACTCTGGAATAGCCTTCCTGATAATGTTCGAGGCTCAGACACACTCTCTCAGTTCAAAACTAGATTAAAGACCTATCTTTTTAGTAAAGCATACACTCAATGCATTGCATAACGGTATGATGCATGAATCTGCTCCACGCAGGTTTTTGCATCTCGTTTATATACACTATGAACAGCAGCTACGCTAATTATTCTCTTTATTCTCTATTTCCACCTGGGGATACTCATCCCGAGGCCCCCAGAGACTATGCAGTGCCACTAATGCAAACCAAGACCTGTGAAGAGATGACCCCAAGGTTTCCATAATCCAAGACCAGGCCGTATCCTGAGGAGCTGCTGTGGTGGTCATGGAGGAGTGGAGAGAAAAGGACTGATTCCAGTGGGACCCCAGTGAAAGACGAGTCTTCTCTGTCGTCCAGCGTTCACCAGCCTCCGGCGCCTAGACAGCAGCTCTGCACAAGACGCTTGGCCATAGGAGAAATGGTCGTGCCCTACTGAGCCTGGTTTCTCTCGAGGTTTTTTTTCCTTCACTTTCGCAAATTGGTGAAGTTCGTTCCTCGCCGCTGTCGCCACTGGCTTGCATGGTTCGGGACCTGTAGAGCTGCGCATCGATGGATTTGCTCTTCAGTGTTTGGACTCTCAGCAGTGAAAATTAAACCACACTGAACTGAACTTAAACTCTAAAAACTGAACGGACACCATTCCAATTCACTATAATCTTCTATGTGAAGCTGCTTTGACACAATCTACATTGTAAAAGCGCTATAGAAATAAAGATGAATTGAATTGAATTGAATAATAAAAATATAATTATTAAGTTTAATTATTATATGTATTTTTTATTATATTTAAACGTTTTAATTAAAGAAAGCTAAAAATAATAATACGTCAAAAATAAGAAAACCTTTTTCACCCAGAAGGCCATAGCTGTGAATTCGCTTCTGTTTGGCAGGCCCGCCAATACAGGTATATGCCTGTTGATACAATGGATCGGTTTCTGAGACCCCCCGATTCAAAGCCTTCAAGTTCAGGCCTTAAACCCAAAAGACGACGATATGATGATCAGTATTTGAGTTTAGGATTTACGTGGACAGGACCAGCTGATGAACCACGACCTTTATGTGTGGTTTGTCAAGATATTTTGGCTAATGACAGCATGAGACCCGCTAAACTTCGGCGACACCTTGAAACCAAGCATGTTGAGGTAGCAGGAAAACCTCCAGAATTTTTCAAGAGAAAACTTCAAACCCTTCAAGGTCAGAAAAAAATTGTGGAAGATTTTGTCAAACTAAGTGGAAAGGCCACTAGTTTTAAAAACGTTATATTAAAATACTTGTTATTATTCTGTAAATAATTGCACTTTCATGCAAATGATGATAAAAGTGAGTTAACAGTCTGACATCTGTCTGTCTTTATATATACTGTATATATATATGTGTGTGTGTGTGTGTGTGCGTGTGCGTGTGTGCGTGCGTGTTTGGGAGGAGGGGGGCGCCAATGGATAAGTTGTGTCAAAAGGGAGGCCCACTGTCTTAGACTTTGAAAAACCCTGCAATAGAGCACCTTTGAGATGTGGTGGAACAGGAGATTGGCATCATGAATGTGCAGCCGACGAATCTGCAGCAACTGCGTGATGTTATCATGTCAATATGGAGCAAAATCTCTGAGGAATATTTTCAGTACCTTGTTGAATCTATGCCACGAAGGATTAAGGCAAAAGGGGGTCCAACCCCAAACTTGTAAGGTGTACCTTAAAATGTGGCCGGTGAGTATATTCAAAGAACGCAGTTTTTTTTATTTGTTTGTATTTTAAATTCTAATTTCTAGTAAAACTCACCTGAAAATGAACCTACTTTATAACATAGATACATATACATAGTTCCCTTGTATAATTAGCACTTCTTGTGTGTACTGCCTCTTACTGTTGAATCGCTGAATGCCTCCTCAACTGTAAGTCGCTTTGGATAAAAGCATCTGCTAAATGACTAAATGTAATGTAAAAGGTAAATGTGCCTCACACTGGTGAGTGGCTGAACAAACCACCTGTAGAAAACACTCATCTCTCTATGCACCTGACAATTTCTTACAATCCCTACATATCTCTAGAAAAAAAACATTGTGCATTTCTGAGTGTGCCTCACAGGTGAGTGGTCTTAACAAACCACCCGTATAAACACTCTTCTCTCTTTATATGCACTGGACACTTTACTTAAACTCCACCTTACAAGGACTCAATAAGGAAAACAAGTTTACCTGTGAATGTACCAAAAAAATCATCACTTTATGAACCTTAAATACCTCTTTTGCACAATATCTCGCACAATGTTGTTTCTCTTTTTTTGTTTTAGGTTATGTGTATAGTTAACTATAATGTAACTTGTGACTTCAATGTCACAAAATTATATCATTCTAGTAGCCCAAACGGCTGCAGAGAATGATATAATGCAAAAAATGAACACAAAAGTGTCTGGCAAATGCACATCTTTAATCCAAAGCGATATGCACTGCACCAGTTTAAAAGTTGTCGAGCCATGCCCTCAGCACTGTTACTTAATCTACAGCAGGAACACATGAATATTATTTTTCCATTTGCTCCAGAGAAAGCGTCTGAATGAAGATGAACGCTTGCCTCCTGTGTAATCTGTAAGTGTTGGTAAAGGTCATGATTGTATCTGAAATGTAATTTTGCTGTAGATCGCAGGTCTAATGGGGACAGAGAACGCATTATGTTTTCTCAGATCCTCATAATTCTCGTGGCACATCCACAGCGACCTTCTTTCATACGCCTTTCACTATTTCTGTCTGTTTCGGTCTGGTGTCAGAAGCACAGAATTCCCCAGCACATTCAGCAAAGTTTCAAAATCGCGTTACATTTTTACCAGAACAAAACGCGGTGCATGGAAATCAATTAGCGCTCCGAGGATTGAGAGATCACACATTGGAGGGTCATAATTATAACCTGCTCTTGGCTTGCAGTTTTTCTTTTCAACAAGATTGATCTGCATAATTGCAGAAAGGAGCCAGTGTGTCTGACAGGAAGTTTTTTTTTTTAGGTTTCTGAAGACAAACAAAAGGCTCCTACAGGATTTCTAGGCTGATGGATGTGCTGAAGTGAATGACGGGTTTGATAACCCACCGCACACAGTCACGAAAGACAGCTGCGTTTTTAAATGACATGATGATTCATTAAAAAGCAACAGAATATGAAAAGCACAACTGTATAGTGTATTAGCTTATAGCTATTAATCTGCAAAAAATCACAAAATATCTTGTAGCTATGCTTCATTTTAATGGGGCGTGTTTTATTCATTCGTTCATTCATTTTCCTTCGGCTTAGTCTCTTGTTCATCAGGTGTCGCCACAGCGGAATGAACACCAACTACGCAGTAGTTTTACGCAGTGGATGCCCTTCCAGCTGCAACCCAGTACTGGAAAACACCCATAAACTCTCACACACACACACACTCATACACTATGGCCAACTTTGTTCATCCAATTCACCTATAGCGCAAGAAGACAGCAAGAAGGTCGCTGGTTCGAGTCCCGGCTGGGTCAGTTGGTATTTCTCTGTGGAGTTTGCTTGTTCTCCCAGTGTTGGCGTGGGTTTCCTCCGGGTGCTCCGGTTTCCCCCACAGTCCAAAGACATGCGGTATAGTTTAATTAATTTGGCCGTATTGTATGAGTTCATGTGTGAATAAGAGAGTGTATGGGTGTTTCCCAGTACTGGGTTGCGGCTGGAAGGGCATCCGTTGCGTAAAACATATGCTGGAATAGTTGGCGGTTCATTCCGCTGTGGTGACCCCTGATAAATAAGGGACTAAGCCAAATAAAAATAAATGAATGAATGTTTTGATGTTTTTATTGCAACAAATTAATTGTTTTATGTTCAATCCACTTAAATTTGTAAATACTAATAAGGTAACTTAATTCCTTCATGTTGTCCCAACACAAACTCGTGGTGTGGAATCCAGCATTTTTTAAACTGCATCCATATGTACACTGTAAAAAATGCTGGGTTCCACACAATTCCTTGATGTTGTTCCAACGCATATCGATTAAGTTCACTTAATCTTTTTTACAAATTTTACTGTAAAAAATCCAACTTGAAAAAAAGTTTAAATTACTTGGTTTGTTTTGTTGGTTTGGCAAAAATCTGTAAAAATGTCTGTACAACTACATTTACACATTTATTCATTCATTCATTCATTTTCTTTTCGGCTTAGTCCCTTTATTAATCTGGGGTCGCCACAGCGGGATGAACCGCCAACTTATCCAGCATATGTTTTATGCAGCGGATGCAGCTGCAACCCATCACTGGGAAACATTCATACACACTCATTCACACACATACACTACGGACAATTTTAGCTTACCCAATTCACCTATACCGCATGTCTTTGGACTTGTGGGGGAAACCGGAGCACCCGGAGGAAACCCACGCGAACACGGGGAGAACATGCAAACTCCACACAGAAATGCCAACTGACCCAGCTGAGGCTCGAACCAGCGACCTTCTTGCTGTGAGGCGAACGTGCTACCCACTGCGCCACCGCGTCGCCCATTTACACATTTACTTAACCTAAATCAAAATTTTCTTCATTAAGTTAAAAAGATTCGTTTTGTGAGTAAAACTTTGCAAGTTCACCCAAAACAGCTTCTGTTAATCTCAGACCTCCTCACTTGAAAAAATAAAGGTTGCAGTATTTCTAACCCTAACAACAGCAACGACAAAAATAATAGTAACACCAATAATAACATTAATGTCATTATTATTAACAACAACAAAACATTACTGTAATAATGCTAATGTAATTTGAAATTATTATTCATTTGTAATTTATCTTTTTTTGAAGGGGGGGGGGATGGGGGGTACAGCTGCAGAAAGACTTTTAATGTGAATTTTCATCTCACATTTACCTAGTTCGCTCTACAAAAAGAAACTCTTAGTGCATGTGGACAAATCAAATGCTCAAACGCACACACACAGCTGGAAGCTCATGATTCACACAGACTCTTTGCTGAGTCTTGTTTTTCCCTGTGAAGCATTACAAAGCATTTTTCCCTGTTTGTCCTGCCATGTTTTGATCCTTGTCTTGTTTACCGTTATTGTTGTTTTGCCTCCTGTGCTCTTTCTAATTCTGTGTCTAATAAATGTTTTGTTAACATTTGTCTCTGTTTTAGTTTTTTTTTTAATTGAACTATGTTTGTTTGTTCAGATAATGTATTACTTTTTAGTACCAATTTCCGTAAGAGTTTTTTTGTTCACTCAACTTCAGACATTTTAGGTCAGTGCAACTGATGTTTTCAAAAGTTAAGTACATGAGAAAAAATGAAAGGAAATAAGGATTATGTTTTTTTTAATTCACTCAACTTCAGGCAATCCAGTTCTGCAGACAAAACATGTTCAGTTGGCACAACTTAAAAAGTTTTGTTACAGAGTAGTTCACCTCTCCAGAAAACTAATAATCTTATGTTAACCCAACTAAATGTTTTTTTGTATTACTGACAAATAATTTTAGGTCAGTGCAGCTGATGTTTTCAAAAGTTGAGTGAACATGAAAAAGTAAAAGGAAATAAGAATTATGTTTTTTGTTGTTGTACTGGCTTAATTTTTTACAGTGTACAGTCATGGCCAAAAGTTTTGAGAATGACATAAATATTGGAAATTGGAAAAGTTGCTGCTTAAGTTTTTATAATAGCAATTTGCATATACTCCAGAATGCTATGAAGAGTGATCAGATGAATTGCATAGTCCTTCTTTGCCATAAAATTTAACTTAATCCTAAAAAAAACTGCATTGCATTTCATTGCTGTCATTAAAGGACCTGCTGAGATCATTTCAGTAATCGTCTTGTTAACTCAGGTGAGAATGTTGATGAGCACAAGGCTGGAGATCATTATGTCAGGCTGATTGGGTTAGAACGGCAGACTTGACATGTTAAAAGGAGAGTGATGCTTGAAATCATTGTTCTTCCATTGTTAACCATGGTGACCTGCAAAGAAATGCGTGCAGCCATTATTGCGTTGCATAAAAATGGCTTCACAGGCAAGGATATTGTGGCTACTAAGATTGCACCTAAATCAACTATTTATAGGATCATCAAGAACTTCAAGGAAAGAGGTTCAATTCTTGTTAAGAAGGCTTGAGGGCGTCCAAGAAAGTCCAGCAAGCGCCAGGATCGTCTCCTAAAGAGGACTCAGCTGCGGGATTGGAGTGCCACCAGTGCAGAGCTTGCTCAGGAATGACAGCAGGCAGGTGTGAGCGCATCTGCACGCACAGTGAGGCGAAGACTTTTGGAAGATGGCCTGGTGTCAAGAAGGCAGCAAAGAAGCCACTTCTCTCCAAAAAAAAACCATGAGGGCCAGATTGATCTTCTGCAAAAAGTATGGCGAATGGACTGCTGAGGACTGGGGCAAAGTCATATTCTCAGACGAAGCCCCTTTCCCATTGTTTGGGGCATCTGGAAAAAGGCTTGTCCGGAGAAGAAAAGGTGAGCGCTACCATCAGTCCTGTGTCATGCCAACAGTAAAGCATCCTGAGACCATTCATGTGTGGGGTTGCTTCTCATCCAAGGGAGTGGGCTCACTCACAATTTTGCCCAAAAACACAGCCATGAATAAAGAATGATACCAAAACACCCTCCAACAGCAACTTCTTCTAACAATCCAACAACAGTTTGGTGAAGAACAATGCATTTTCCAACACGATGGAGCACCGTGCCATAAGGAAAAAGTGATATCTAAGTGGCTCTGGGACCAAAACGTTGAAATTTTGGGTCCATGGCCTGGAAACTCCCCAGATCGTAATCCCATTGAGAACTTGTGGTCAATCCTCAAGAGGCGGGTGGACAAACAAAAACCCACTAATTCTGACAAACTCCAAGAAGTTATTATGAAAGAATGGGTTGCTATCAGTCAGGATTTGGCCCAGAAGTTGATTGAGAGCATGCCCAGTCGAATTCAGTCGCAGAGGTCCTGAAAAAGAAGGGCCAACACTGCAAATACTGACTCTTTGCATAAATGTCATGTAATTGTTGATAAAAGCCTTTGAAACATATGAAGTGCTTGTAATTATATTTCAGTACATCACAGAAACAACTGAAACAAAGATCTAAAAGCAGTTTAGCAGCAAACTTTGTGAAAACTAATATTTGTGTCATTCTCAAAACTTTTGGCCACGACTGTAGACTGAACATAAAACAATTAAGTTGTCCCCCCAAAAAGCTTAAGAATTGTGTTTTTTTTTTTCATTTAAAATAAGTAGTTTGAAAGCAAGTAATTTTTTTTGAGTGTATGGAAATCTTTGAAAATGTCTAAATGGAAATGACCTTGGTTATAATTGGTTTTTGAGACATACTTTCAATAAATGGCATGACTGGGGAGGAGTTTGAATACAATATAGTGCTTTAAACCCAAAATAGCCTTTCCAGTTGACTTGCAGATGAACAAACAGCACTGAACAGTAAAACTTGTTAATGGTGTTATTAGTGTGGACGGGTGGACTCTGTCTTCCTCTTCATCTCTGGAGACTTAACTGCAGATTGACCCTGCTACTCCGCTCCTCACAGCTAGTATACTAATATTAGCAAACTGTTATGCTGATATAACCCTGCCCCCTCAAAGCAGCATTTACACAAGCCCACTGAAGTTATCCAATACCAGCACGCATGCAGCTTCATCCTCTTCTTTTACACAGACAAATGCAATTTAAATCATCCATTACTGAAATAATAACATTGCGCACAAGTGTAAGTGGATTAAGGTAGTCTTTGTTACACTGAATTTAATTTATGCTAGTTTAAATACAAAGATCATAGACCATATTATATATATATTTTTTTAAATGTCAAAATTAAATATATACATGCATGTTGGTTGGGGAAAACTACACAAAATTGTGCTATATAAAAATGCTTATATATATATATATATATAATGCAATATATCTAAATAAATATATAGTATGTGTGTGTATATTTATACTGTATGTTTGGCCATAAAAAAAAAGTGTTTCTCTGGATTAGTTTAAGTTTATAGTTATATGTGATATCATATATACATATATACAAAAAAAAATACATTTAGAGCATTTTTATTAACCCAAATTATGCCTTGTTTTCAGACGTTTATATTCAATACCAATGTTCAGTACCGACGCATGCATAATCTATATGCATACTGTACATAATCCTCTTTAATCCCCCAAAATAAAAATATTAGTTATTTTTGACTAATTAAATATCAAGTCATATATTTTGGCTCAAAATGTATATTTAATAAATGTATAAATATTAAATAATGAATAAGAAAATGTTAGAATAATTAACTGTGACAATAATTAAACAATAAAATAGATATAAAATGTATCTATTTTTATAGGGATCCTGATTATATTAGAATAATTAAATATGACAATAGTTAAACAATAAAATAGATATAAAAATGTATAGTTATCTATTTTATAGGGATCCTGATTATGTTGGAATAATTAAATATGACAATAGTTAATTAAAATAGATATAAAAATATGTACAGTTATCTGTTTTATAGGCATCCTGATTATTAGTTTGACCCATTTCAATGTCATCTTTACAAGCGTCCTTAGACCTCATCATACAGAGGATCAAGTGTTCTGTGAAATTGCATCCAACAATGAAAATCGCATGCAAACATCCGGCGTCACACTCAGTGTGCAAATCCAATCCGTGAAGACTCTTTGAATTTATACTCTCTCTCTGATGTCACCCATAAACCACAATCTTTCACCCATCTATTATATATATACCGCAGGAAAAACCCTCTCGTTTCTGAATCGATAAGAGCAGTTTATTAAAATCCCTTCTGCAGGACAATAAATCAACTGCGAGCTCTGTTTACCGCAGGCTCAGAGTTTAAACAACACATAAGATCACGTTTTGATGAGCGCACATTTGATGTTTTGGCCTCTATAATGGAGTATGAGGTGTAGAAAAAAAAACATTTGCACAGCACCCGAGGGGCTTTTAAACATTTTCATCCAGGTGATGTTGATGCTGGGTCTTGACCCCTTCCTTCAACCGGCAGCAAAAGCATCTCACCTTCAGCTTTCACACGGGCGCAGAGGGAATTAAAGACTTTTGTCCTCCAGTGAAGCAGGATGATGGGCTCTGACTGCCAGGAGCAGGCTTTGAAAGACGGCGAGGTGAAAGAAAGCTGTGAAGAGGCTGAAGCTCGAGGGCTTCAAGGGTGAAGAAGACAATGGAGAGAGCGTTTGTGATTCTGCGTTTGCTCCTGGAGTGAGCAGATCATTAGTACGGCTGATTGCGCCGCAGGAACGAGCTCTGATTGAGAGTGTGTGATGAGGACTCTGGTGGTCTACGCAAATTTATGGTAAACAAATGACAAAATGTGATGTCGTGAATGAAAGATTTTTGATATGAGCCAACAATAAACCTGCAGAGGTAAAGTGTGTGTGATCGACTGGAAGCTTTAAGCACTTTGCTTCTTAAAGGTCTTTGGACACTGAAGTCCAAAATTTTGATATGTGTGTGTTTTTTTCGTATTTATATGCAAAAAAAAATTGTCACGTACA
This sequence comes from Danio jaintianensis, assembly GCA_903798115.1. Classification (NCBI taxonomy): domain Eukaryota; kingdom Metazoa; phylum Chordata; class Actinopteri; order Cypriniformes; family Danionidae; genus Danio; species Danio jaintianensis. The sequence continues at coordinate 24,346,878 of CAIGQV010019951.1, read as the reverse complement.
CAAACCTTGCACCTTGAGTCCGATGCGTATTAATTAATCCATTCTGAAACAACGCAAAACATTTCGGAGTCAATTCAAGCAGTGATACATTGTTCTCATTTCTCTTCTCCAAAGTAGGAATAGACTACATATAGTGTTCATCCAATACTGCATAGAGAGGAAGGGGAGTTCTCCTCCTTATCAAAGAGCTGCGCTGGATTATCCCCAAATGCAAAGTTTATTTCAGGAAATCAGAAGAATTTTGATACATTGCTTGTCATACTTCACATGTTTACTAACGTAAACAAATCCTCAACAGAGACTGGCAGTACCTACAGACATAATAGATGGGTTGACGCATCGGAGCAACAATGACTAGTAATCGAATCAGTAATCGAATTATTTGTCTTAATCTAATTAATGTTATAGCACATAATTCGACTAACGCCATTGCGTCACCACGCTATCCACGTTTCCTCTGGGGTTTCATGTAATTTCGGGTGTTTCATTTTTAATTTGTCAACTTTAACTGCAGTTTGGCACTTTCGCTTTCATTTGGGAACATTTCATGCTTGCCCCCGTGACAAACGAGATATTGGATGCGACTATGAACTGTTGGAAGAGTGTTGTTTTAATAGAATTTCATATCGCACGCTGAATGGGAGAAAAAAAAACCTTTGCATTTCGCGGTGTAAGTGTCTGTGGTCTTCACTGACTCGGTAGGTGCAAAGAATAGTGTCAAACAGCCGTGTGTGTGTGTGGACTATCCTGTCGCAAAACGCAGTGAAAAGTCCTACATGATGGTAATAGTTTGATTAAGGTGTTTACATGTCTGTACTGCACTGACTAAAATCGGCATACTCCACGTCTTAATTCGATTTCTCTTTAGTTCGATTATGACCTTAATCAGATTAAATCAATCAAAAATTGCTGTTTACATGGTAGACTCCTAATCAGACTATTGTCTTAATCATATTAAAATCGGATTATTGGTTTCCATGTAAACGTACTCATTGAGGCAATTATGTCTATGGGCAGTACGTTAAATGTATGGACACACACACACACACGCACACGCACACACACCCCAAACAGCAGCAGGGGAGAGGTGCGCCAGTCACTGAATCCAGCATAATGGGGTTCTCAACTGTCCGCCACATTCTGTCTTATATTATGCACTGTGTTTGTCATAAAGTTATTTGTGGCTCAAGTGACGGCATTTTGTATTTTGCCATTTACTTGTACGGTGGCTCTGAACTGTCAAAACACCTCTCAAAGCGTTTTTTTGGATGTGAAAAACGAAAAAAAAAAAATTGTATAAAAAAAATAAATCATTCAAACCCGGTTTGAATTTTTTTATGACGGACGAAAGTTTCGGAGGCAGTGTGTCAATACAATTCACACAACGTGAGGTCGAATTAATTTAACAACCTTAAGTGGTGTGTTTTTTAAGATGATATTTTAACGATCTAAGCACATGGTCTAAAGCGCACGCTGCAGGTGCACTTAGGCTGTGTCTAAATCCACTTTTGCTATTTTAAGAATGGGAAAAACAGTTTGCGCACCCAGCGCATAGTCTAAAAAGGTTGTCCTTATTCTCTTAATGAGTTAATAATACAGTTTGTTTGTGAGCGTAACATGCATTAAACCAATCATAGACCAATCAGAGCAACACCACAACATTCTGCCTCAACAATCACGCCTCCTTTTCAGACCAACACACCTATGGGTGCGAAAATGGGTACAAATACATTTGCTGTTTAAACAACGTGGCACAGGGCATGAAAAGGATACCTGCACCACACTGAAACTAGCACAGATATGGCCCGATATAGATTAGGTTCAACGCTTAGGATTTTTTTCTACTGGCCTGCTTGGTACAGATTTTTACTTCCACTGATAGAAGTGCATCAAATTGTCATTGTGTATTGCACTGACACTTAAGTTTTAACTCAAATGTCAATTTCTGATTTCACTGGAAACAGAGTTTATTAGCCATCATGGACTAATAACCAACAGCGTGAGTCATATTTTACTTTTGTTAAAGGGCAAGCATTCAGAGACAATAATAACGTGTTTAAAGCCACCATATGATTCTTTGGACTATGTAATTTACAACAAGATGATATCATTAATTAGAATTCTAATTCCACTAACGCTTGAGTTGTAATGAATAAATGTTATTGGTTTGTGTGACTCACCGTGTTTGTATTGATTCCCAAGAAAATCAAGGCAGACATAATCCCCTTCTGAAATGAACAAAACAAGACACAGGATTTGCAATGCAAATTCAATTTCGCCACCTGAGCTTCAATTAATGGAGCCACAATGACAAAGATTTGTAATTTCAGAAGACGCACCTGCAGAACTTGATAAATAATGATCAAGCTAAAGAAGAGAAGTAATGATTATGTTCAGATATACTGTGTTATTACATGCTCAGAGCAAAATCTACTCTAAATTGTAAAAGGAAAGTACATACATTAAGACATTATCAATAACATGACTGTTTTATGCCATATTGTAACATTTTAAATCATTTGAACACTAAAATGTCCTTACTCCAAAAGCAATTGAATAATATTTGGACTTTCAATTAAAAAGCAACTTAAGAAATAAGCCATAATACAAATAAAACAAGCATTTAATTCATATTTGTATTAATGTGAAAGTCAAATAAGCCTCTTTTAACATTATCAGCTACTGTTGAGTACAGTTGCTGCAAAAAAAAACATTGTAATTGAGTTAAAGTCTATCTATTTCCAATTAGACAATTCTTGTTTGGCTTTAGAGATGAAAAATGGGATAAAAATACAGTTTGTTTTAAATTTAAAGCAGTTTCTATGGATACAGCATTGTTGCTATGTGACAGTGAGGGTAGGAAACGTGGCATGTGTGCGGTTCAGTCATGTGCTCTATAATGCCTACTATAATCAGCATTCTGTGTGATTATGTGTAGAAACATGCTGTCAATTTCACATGTATGTTTCAGCATCTAAAAACACCATAAGCCCTGGACAAACAAAAATCAAATATTGCTGAAAGCATATGTTTTAAAAGATATTTTGAAATGTTGTTCAAGTGAAGAAACTAGTCAATATAATCCAGTTTGGTGCAAAAATATAAAGCTTAAAAAAGGAAATCAGCTTTTCCTAATAATGACAACATGCATCAACACATTTGGTTAAAATCAAGTTCATAAATTGTATTTTGTTTATTTAATGCAATGCTTTTAATGTTTTTAAATAATCTAATTGTGTTATATTTGATATTTTTATCAGTTATTGTTTGCGATTACAATATTCTATTTTTCCATTTCAGATTTTTTACAATTATTCACGATATTCTTTTTATATTTTACATAATTCATTGCTAGATGTAGTGTTTGAAGCTTTATTTCACTGCTAATCTCTGTATATTCCTCATTAGACATACACAACTCTGTAAACGAATGTTTTGATTTACTGCTGAGGCAGAAAAATAAAAAGTAATTATGTTATCCTCACAATCACGAGGCAACAGAAATATCTGTCTGTTATGATATCATGCACGTATCATTAGAGTTGTCATTTAGTACCATTCAGCTTTACACAGAAACATTAGATTAATTAATTAACAATAATGTTATGATTTCTGAAATATACTAACCCACTGTTGCATCCAAATAAAATCATCATCCTTCTATCCATTTTAGGATTGCATGCTAGATAAACTTTATTTTAAGGTGTCCTTGTTACGGTGTAATTATTCATTTAATTGCTGAATAACTGTCATTACTGTAATTAGATGTACTTACTGTAAGGTTAGAGTTTGAATGTGGGATAAGTTTAATTACATGTGCATCATTTTTGATAAAAGCGTCCAGTAAAAGCATTAAAAGCAGTCTAAAACAGATTATTTTAATTATTTGCTATAAATAAAGTGGTTACAAACTCAATCCAGAAATTCCAGTTTTATTTACCCAGTTCTGATTTCCCAGTTCTGACTCATACTCTGCAATTTTAGTAGGGCTGCTCAATATATATAGAAAATCTATCGTTATCGTGATAATAGTATATGCAATATTCATATCGCAGAGAGGTGCAATAAATTACTTTTTGTTTTTTTAAAGGATGCACCAAAATTAAAATTCTGGGCTGCAAATTCTGGGCTAAAATTCTTTGTCTTATCCAAAGCTCTGAATGCTGCAATAAATATCATCTAGTGTTTTTGACCTTGGATAAATGCAAACCTATTGTAGGAGACCTCCAAAACTAAATTATCAAACTACGGGCACTTTATCCAACCAGCTCTTTCATCAATATCTCAAAACTCAGGGCTTCTGGTAGTACCAAGAATAGAAAAGTCCACTAAAGGAGGTCGAGCCTTCTCATATATGGCTCCTAAACTCTGGAATAGCCTTCCTGATAATGTCCGAGGCTCAGACACACTCTCTCAGTTCAAAACTAGATTAAAGACCTATCTTTTTAGTAAAGCACACACACCATCAAAGACAACACATACACTTAATACACAAATGAACTTCATTGAACATGTACACAATGACATCACTTATTTACTATATAATTGCAGGTTAACTATGCTTATATATAATGACTTTAACTGTTAAAAGCTATTAGTTACTAGTTAATTAAAGTTATTAGTAACTAATAACCTTAACTTTTCTGATTTTGATTGTAATGCAATAATATGCAATTTTGTAAAGCTGCTTTGAAACAATAATTATTGTGAAAAGCGCTACACAAATAAACTTGAACTGAATTCTCATGATCTCCATTTGTTCCAGGCAAATGCAAACATCCACTTTTCTGACAGTACAGCCAATATGGGCCATTTTCTTCATATGGATTACTCTTTGTAACGAATTCCATATGTTCATTTAACGTGCTCATTACAATGCAACGTGACCTGTCACTATCACACTGCATGACTGTAGAAATAATGAGCTTTGTTGGCCAGTTATTTGCGTAGATGGATAGCTTAATGCAGAAGAAAAAAAAAACTCCTAAAGATGTCAAACAGATGGAAACAGCTGGAGCTCACAATTAAAAGTAGATTTATTTCTAGTTATATTGTATTTGACATGAAATAATAACAAGGCTTTGAGGGAGACACGCAATCATGTTGAATTAACTGCATGTTAATTTCTCACACTTCCTCATTTTAGGTATTGTATTGTATTGTAGCCTTTATTTTAAATGATATATCCATGCAGATTGTATTCATTGTAATCTATAATTAACAATTATAATAGCATATCAATGATGCTAAAATAACACTGGCATGTTGCTCTCTGAAAGACAACACTTATTATGTGAGGTTTATTTATAAACTAATTTCGAGAGGAGCACGTACTTATGATTGAACACAGCTGGTCATCCATTATCCAATTTATGATTCACCAATCAGACGATTCCTAAGTCTGTCACGTTACTGGGAGGTATTGCAGACAGGACAAGATGAGTAGG
>CAIGQV010019951.1:24327015-24341031 GCA_903798115.1 Danio jaintianensis | reverse complement strand
AGTTCACCAGCGATCTCTGAAGTCCTTGATCGCTGGTGAACATGACAAAGTCACTATAAATACCCTAAGTTCCATGTCACAGCCATCTTCGTTTTGAAGAATCCCCCCTTCCACCCCTTTTCCTCCTCTTTTCTTTGATGGGTGGCACGGTGGCCCAGTGGTTAGCACTGTTGCCTCACAGCAAGAACGTCACTGGTCCTAGTCCTTACCAAGCTAGCCGACGTTTCTGTGTGGAGTTTACACGTTCTCTCCATGTTCACGTGGGTTTCCGCCGGGTCCCCCGGTTTCCTCCCACCGCCCAAAAAACTTGCAACTTAAGTTAATTGACTAATCCAAATCGGCACCATAGACATGCTTCTAGTAAGTAGCTATCTCTTAAGAGTAATCACTATCTGTCCATTAGCTACTTCGGCAGGGGAGTTTCGAGATCTACCGGAGCTCAGACTCCCCTCTCGCCCTGCAACGGGAGGGAGCCCTGGGCTCGAGGATTTTATGAGCTCAGGGCTTTCTTCCGGGACAGCATGCCAAACATGCTTTATAATCAATCATCAGTTAAGTGTGAACTCTTGAAATAATATTTATTATAATTTTCAGTCTTCAATACAATTTTTTGTTTTTTACATGTTTTTTCTCAGAACATTATAATTAGCATGTCTTAACTGCATTTGTTGCCCCCAAAATAATTACTATAATGCATTTTTAACATCATTCACAGAAGACACACACTAAAATGGCAGTTTTTATAACAATAGTTTATGTAGCAAATTATCTTTTCAGGAACTATTCTTCAAAACACTATAACTTACCCATTTGTTACCCTTAAAAAATATATCAAATATATAGGAAAGAGGGCGACGCGGTGGCGCAGTGGGTAGCACGTTCGCCTCACAGCAAGAAGGTCGCTGGTTCGAGCCTCGGCTGGGTCAGTTGGCATTTCTGTGTGGAGTTTGCATGTTCTCCCCGTGTTCGCGTGGGTTTCCTCCGGGTGCTCCGGTTTCCCCCACAGTCCAAAGACATGCGCTATAGGTGAATTGGGTAAGCTAAAATTGTCCGTAGTGTATGTGTGTGAATGAGTGTGTATGGATGTTTCCCAGTGATGGGTTGCAGCTGGAAGGGCATCCGCTGCATAAAACATATGCTGGATAAGTTGGCGGTTCATCCCGCTGTGGCAACCCCAGATTAATAAAGGGACTAAGCCGAAAAGAAAATGAATGAATGAATATATAGGAAAGATGATTTATTTAGTAAATCGCTTAGTAAGACATTTTATTGTAATACATTTTAATAAGTACAGGTTTGAATAAGTATGCCTTTTTATTTTTACCTAAAAAATCAATACTCTCACAGCCATATCACCCTGCAGCTCAACACCGGTTACGCACTAAAGCTAAGCAGGGCTGAGCCTGGTCAGTACCTGGATGGGAGACCACATGGGAAAACTAGGTTGCTGTTGGAAGTGTTGTTAGTGAGACCAGCAGGGGGCGCTCAACCTGCGGTCTCTGTGAGTCCTAATACCCCAGTAAAGTGACGTGGACACCATACTGTCAGTGAGCGCTGTCTTTCGTTTGAGACGTTAAACCGAGGTCCTGACTCTCTCGGGTCAATCGTTGCTTTTTAAAATACTATTGGTCGGTTTAGGGAAGGGGGAGGGTGGGTCAATCAATCGGTCAGTCAGTCAGTCATTCAGTCAGTCAGTCGACAGCGGCCTCTGGTGGATTTACGAGAGAAGAGCAGGCGCGAATGGCACTCGTGAGAGAAATTTGAGATCTCAAAATGCGTACACAGCGGCCTCTGATGGATTCGTGAAAACAAAAACTGCAAAAAAACGTACCTCCTAGGACGTATTTGACAGTCTCCAGAAATGTATATAGAGGTACGTTTTCAGAATGAGCCTGGGTTGAATAAGTCACTTACATGGTTGCATTTTAGAATACTCCTGCAGTTTTTTGTCCTTTTTATTAGTCTTGAAAAGAAGACAGCCATTGATAGCTTGACTAGAGATAGACTCTGTCTATTCACTCTAATAAATTCGGGATCACAAACAATAAAACCACTAAGAGTTAGAGCAGAACCCAGTGATTCATAAAAGATGAGAAAAAAAGGTCACGGCATTGGAAGACACATTATAGAGAAGAGCTGAAGCTATGATGGACATCAGGAGAGCAGATATTGTTGAAAAAGATCCATCGGTGCTGGACAACATTCCATTAAACCGGCTTCCTCTTACAGATGTGATCATGAGCACTGCTGGCCTTGAAGAGCAACAGCTGCCCACGAACATGCTCTATCATTACCACTATTTTCTACTGTATGTGTGTGCCATCATTTTGAAAATATTCTTCCCTGAAACATGTACAAAAAAGCCAGAGTATCAAAACACCTTGCAAAGAGATGCACTTTAAAGGGTTAGTTCACCAAAAAAATGAAAATTACCTCATCATGTATTCTCCCTTGTGTGGTTTTAAAACTCTGAGTTTCTTTCTTTTCTCAGAAGAATGCAATTGTAAAGAAAGCTGACTTCCATAGTAGGAAAAAATGACTATGGAAGTCAGCAACCAGCATTCTTCAAAATACCTTCTTTTGTGTTCCACAAAAGATAGAAAGTCAGGTTTTGAACAAGTGAAGGGTGAGTAAATAAGGACAGAATTTTCAGTTACTGGTAAACTCTTGAAAAATAAATAAGCTTTTGGATCTCAGAGTTGTTTTTTAATCCATTTTTAATCCTTTTTCCAGATGAATGATGACTGAATTATAGGTTGCACTTCCATTCAAGTTCCATTCAATAGAACCAAAACAAATAATTGTAAATATTAAGCCTGTGCAACAAATAATCAGAATACATAGTGAAAACTGAGGGAGAGATACAGTATGAATAAAAATTAAGGTTACATTTGGTATTTTAACATGGCATTAAAACTGTTGAGTTCACTTTGTTGTTCCTCCACACCATTTTCTCTTTTTATTTCCTACAATACAGTAATATTGAATATATATCCATAATAGGGCTGCATGATATTGGAAGAATATGCAATATTGTTGAGTACTGCGCTAACTATATTTCTTACGATATAATATTTCCCTTGAAATTGTTAATTTTAATTTAATGATAATAAATAAAAAAAAACAGGTAAAAGATATTTTTCAGATCCAATTAATTCTAATTCAGACTTAAAAACTATGTCAAGGTGCAAACATTTAGTCTTTAAAACACTATGAATGAGTGAAAGCTCAGCAGATATTGTCAGATCGATCTAATTGGCTGTTGTCTTTATAGCCAATAGCAGAACAGCAACTACTGAGTAGGTGGGGATAAAGATTGAATGGTCAAATTTATACAAAAAAACAATGTTTAAAATAAATGTAATTTATCACACATGCCTGCGATACGTATATTGCATACTATTATCGCGATAACAGTACTTTTGCGATATATTGTGCAGCCCTTTGCTGTGGAAAGACTTGTTAAGAGTTTTTGGGTTATTCATGAATTGCTGAAAGCAATTTATTAATTGTAATAAGTTGTATTTTAATATGCGATGAATGAATTGCGAGGAGAATAATGACACCTGTCTAGTCAGTTATCTAAAAGACACCTATGGTCAAAATCTACTTTTGGAAGCTGTTTGGAAAGACACTGTCATATTGGAGTGATATAAATACAACAAGTCTCCTTTTTTTAATTTCCTGATGTTAAAATAGGATCCAAATCCGAGTGATTTTGAGGCCCACCGCAATGTGATGTAGGAGTATGTTTTAAAGCCATGAAGATCAGTCGATTCACCAGCGGATCGCTCGTATGTCAGCTTATAAACAGACCGGCTGATCTTCGTGGCTTTTAAACACTCCAGTGTCCCTATATCTGAAGTTACACTCAGTAAACAGCGGTGAGTTTGGTGAACTGATGACCTTCACGGCCAATCACAGTCATTTCTGTTGAGCACGTGAACTCAATGGCAAATCAGCGCTGTTTAAGAACGCGCTCAAATGTTAGCGGGAAATGGACGTTTTTAAAATTTCAGTACTGATTGGTATTGAATTCCAGTATTGTGACAACACTACACCATAGTTATGCATATAAACATGTCCACAGAACAGGATTTGCAAAGAAACTGGGATTAAAAGATATGTTCCAACTCTCTGTGATCAGCTGCACCTCAATAATGAGATTGTTTGTAATAAAGTAAAGACAGTAAAATCGCTATGTAATTCATAACCATTGGAATCACCACAGCATCATAGTGTTAGTAAACACGTGTGTACTGCAAACTTTGTAATGGCATTTTTATGTGACTCATCATTTCAGAAAGGCTTAAATAAAGCCCACCACAAATAACCTTACTTGGTATTTTTGACTCATAAACTGGGACTCTGCTTCATCCATGTCTGTCCCTGTCATTAACTGCTGTTTATCTGGTGGGCGGGGAGAGCCATCTCATTTGCATTTAAAGGCACAGACTACAAAAACAGCTACACTTTGATCGGAGACCAAAATGGACATATTCTGCATTGTATAAAAGAATCTAATGGGTATTTTGAGCTGAAACTTTACAGACAAATTCTGGAGACACAAAAGACTTATCTTACATCTTGTAAAAGGGGTAAAATAGTAGTGCTTTAAAACACTTTACTTATTGTTTACAATTTAACAGAAGTTACTCCCATAATGGAGGTTAATCTTTAACTCTGTAAGAAGCATGAAGCCAAACTTCTTATTGATTTTCCTTTTCACAAAGCCAGACTTTTTTTATTAATAAGAAGATAATGACTATACACTGTTGGGGGGACAGCTGATTGTTCGAAATGATTTGGGACGCCACTAATTACACACATTAAAAGGCCGTGTTAAAAAAGAAGAAAAAACAGATAAGAGCCTGTATAATTAAGCTTCCCACTCACTTCACTTTAAAGTGTGTGTCAAGAGACCCGACCAATGCAACGGACGACAATTTGAACAGTCGGAAAACATGTGATTTGGACTTGGCAGATCCGTCACCGTGCAGCTGCATGAAGTACGAGCCCATCCAAATCTCTCAGGAATGTTTGCAAAGATGCCACCATAACAGAACAACATGATCTGCAGCCAACATTGGTAGAAGCTATGTAGAACTAGAGAAATTCACATTCGCAATGGAATTAAAATGGCACTGCAACACGATGTGAATTAAATTAATTAGAAATTCTAATGAAAACACTTTGTCATTAGAAAACCAGAAGTCTGTTCTTTGTATGAGGATTTTTCAGATTTGATTATTGACAATTTGATACGATCGAAGATCCTGGCACCCATTGACTTCCATAGTAGCACTTTTTTTAATGGAAGTCATTGTGTGTGAACTACCAGCCTTCTTCAAAATATCTTATTTTATGTTCAACAGAAGAAATAAACTCAAACAGGTTTTGAACAAGTGAAGTGTGAGCGAATGATGGCCAGAATGTTCTTTTTTTTGGTGAACTATCCCTTTAAAGCAACTGTGGGTTTTTCACAGTTGTATTTATTTTACTTTGGCAATAACCTGTTCCAAATTTTGCAAAGCAATAGTCTTTAACAGAACAACTGTTACTCTAGTGGTTAACATAACATAACATAATCAACAAACAAGACTACCACTGCATCAACAACTGTGCTTTCTAAATTACACAGTATAGCCTATATTCATAATACCTGTCAATCCATCCTTGACCTATGGTCTGACTTAGAGCTGCACGATATTGGAAAAATCTTACATTGCGATATTTTGTTTTGCTGCGATATATATTGCGATATGATTACAATTTCAGCAGGTGATTTGAATAGCTCTATTTGGAAAGATAATTTAGCTCTACTGGGATGATCTGCATAAAATATAATAAACTACAAATACGATAGAGAAAAGATAAAAGTGAAATATACAGTGCTTTATGGTTTTCTGTGGAGTCCAAAAGTATTCAAATACAAAACTTAAACAATCAAACAAAATTACATGGTCATTGTCATGTATAAATAATTGTACACAATAATATTAAAATAATATCTTTATATTTTAATAAATAATCTAATCCAGCGATGTGACTATTGCTGATTCACACATTGCGATATTGATGCTCAAACGATATATTGTTCAGCCCTCGTCTGGCTAATTTTCAGCAGAATGGTAACCACCAAATAATTCAAGCCAAATAGAAACTAACCACAAATAAAGTATTAAAGGTGCCATAAACTGCATTGGTTCAATAAGTTGATTTTATAATTATTAACTTGTATCTACATAGTAGGTATATGGCTTAGGTAAAAAGAAAAATTAAATAAGCCGAAATGGTTTTATATAATTATTTATTACTCCATTAAAAACCCCTAGAATCAGAAGGTCCATATTGACCATATTTGGATCGTTGTGAATATTTGTAGAGAGAATATTTTACATGTAGCTCTCTCTCTCACACACACACACACACGCACACGCATACGCACACACACGCACACGCACACACACACACACACACACACATATACATCATGGGCAAAACTATTTTAACAAGTAGATGTCTAGTTAAATCTTTTTAGCTTAATGGTTGGAGGTTTATTTTACCAACAAGGAGAACGTGAGATCTCTATTCTAAACCCAGAGTAACATTAACCCATTTTGCTCATGAGATCTGCTGTGGATAAAGGCTAAATTATAATTAAACTTGATATATGACACTTGACTTGACATATCAACCTTTGCATGAACAGATTATGTTTAATAAAGTGTATTTCTGTCACTCCATGTCCAAAAAGTGAAACTACATAATTCAGCAGTCTACATGTGTTTGTTGAAACATACGCATCAAATTTCATAATAAACACGCCTCTTCGGGGTTATGTATAATCTGTATATCCTGCATTTTGCATTCTGACGATGCAGTCGTTTCTCAGTAACGCATAGTAAACAAACTCCCGTTTTCAAAATAAAAGTTAAATATGCACTTAAATAAACTTAAAAATAACTAAGGGAGGAAAATTATCATTAAGTATCATCAAATTATCAGATTTCTGCAGATTTTTCACCCATCATTGAGTCTATTTATTTACTTGTGTAAATGTGTGTAAATTTATATTTATTCAGTTTTTTTATTAATTTCAGCAATATTATTGACTAATATGAAAATGTTCATATGATATTTTTTCTTACAATACAGTTCGTAAAGTAATATTTTCTGTCTTTTTGTAGAAATATTATATGAGAGACTTGCTTTGTTTACCAAATAAGTGGATCTAATTGCATTTGCATTGTAAACATTAAATAAAAGTTTAAAAGGTATTCTTTTTTATATCATATATTTTACGTTTTTAGTTACAATACTCCCAAAATAATTCCACATAAATCCGCAAATTTTGTACAAAATTCTGCACAGAAATAGCAAAAAATGTCAGCAGATTGTGTCTGGCCCTACCCATGAGTCACGCAACAGTCTGTTTTGTTTTCTGATGGGTCTTTTGTCCACTGGGGTTTTACACTCATGGAATTTACACGAGAACAAGGAGACAATGGTGCTTGATGCTCACGGTATGCCCATTTCCATATATTGATCTCTTATTACTGTAGGTATACTCAGATTGTTTTTATATGGCACCTTTAAACAGTAACAGCTCTCTCCTTATATAAATTTTTAAAAACACACAAAATAAAACTTGCAATGCATGCTGGGAAATTGAAACCAGCTTGACAAAATGATGGACATACTAACCAATGTATCCTTTTCTGTGAAAGAAATGGCATTTGCAAGCAGAGAGTATTGATTACCAGACTTTCACAGTTAAAAATCTTCAAACGGTTGTACATTAAATCTGACTGAAAAGTGTTGGTTAGGCCTTTGGTTAGACTTTACAGAATAGCAGGCCATTTACAGCATTTTTTTGATGTCATGTTCATTTGTATATCTGAACCTGGAGCTTTATTCAAGAATCATAATCGATGAACAGCAATCAGATCGAGTGTGAGGTGTGTAAGACTCTGAGGGTGGGTGACGGCAATCATCATGGCAGCACAGATGGCTCTGGCACAGCACAACATATAAGTGTGTCCAGATCATCCGGTCTTTCCCTCCAAATGTCGCAAATGTTTACACTGCAGTTTATAGCGAAGAGACTCTTTTAAAGTCATTGCTTCTCCAGAGAGTCTCTTAAATGCTCGGAATAAATTCTCTAGAGAAGAAAAGAGTGTAAATATGCTGTTTTACATCCAAACACTATGTAAGCAAAAATGCATCATGGTAAAACCTGCTAAACCACCAAATCAGCATGGAAATGTGGGTTGTAGGGCTGGACGATAAGACAATATTATGGGGATTTCCTTCTTTTTTTTTACCGTCAGATTCTAGATATTCAAATTGTTTTCATCTCCGCCAATCCAATCATATACCATACATTAATGGAAAGCTTGTTTATCCAGCTATGTACAGTTGAGGGCAAAATGATTAGCCCTCCTGTGAAATAGTTAGTTTTTTTTTTATATTTCGCAAGGATATTTTCACAGTATTTCTGATAATATTTTTTTCTTCTGGAGAAAGTCTTAATTGTTTCATTTTAGCTGGAATAAAAGCAGTTTTTAAATTTTGTTAAAACCATTTTAAGATCAAAATTATTAGTCCCCTTATAATTTTTTTTTTGTTGGCTACAAAACAAACCACTGTTATACAATAACTTGCCTAGTTTACCCAGTTAAGCCTTTAAAATGGCACTTTAAACTGAATACTAGCATCTTGAAAAATATCTAGTAAAATATTATGTACTATAAAGTCGCTTGGGAAGAAAACCTAGGGATTTTAATCTCTGAGAATGATTGGGATCAATGCCTTTTATCAGTTCATTCATGTTCTATCAACTCTAGACACAACCTTAATCAGTACAAAGTTTTACACAGACTTCACTATTCTAAAACAAAGCTTAGCAAATTCTATCCCTCTGTTTCCCCCAACATGCGACAAGTGTAAAGCTGCCGAGGGTACCTTAGCACATCTATTTTGGTCCAGTGTTCAAATTCAGAGTTTTTGGTTAGAAATATTTCAGTTCTTTGCTAAGGTTTATGATTTACGGTTTTACTCCCTGACCCATTGACTGGTTCGAGCTGATAGAAAGGCAACAGTCACTCAAATAACCACTCGTTACAACCGAGGTATGTAGAAGAGCATCTCTGAACGCACAACACATCCAACCTTGAGGCAGATGGGCTACAGCAGCAGAAGACCACACCGGGTGCCACTCCTGTCAGCTAAGAACAGGAAACTGAGGCTACAATTCACACAGGCTCACCAAAATTGGACAATAGAAGATTGGAAAAACGTTGCCTGGTCTGATGAGTCTCGATTTCTGCTGCAACATTTGGATGGTAGGGTCAGAATTTGGCATCAACAACATGAAAGCATGGATCCATCCTCCCTTGTATCAATGGTTCAGGCTGCTGGTGGTGGTGTAATGGTGTGCGGGATATTTTCTTGGCACACTTTGGGCCCATTAGTACCAACTGAGCATCATGTCAATGCCACAGCCTACCTGAGTACTGTTGCTGACCATGTCCATCCCTTTATGACCATTGTGTACCCATCTTCTGATGGCTAATTCCAGCAGGATAATGTGCCATGTCATAAAGTGCAAATCATCTCAGACTGGTTTCTTAAACATGACAATGAGTTCACTGTACTCAAATGGCCTCCAGAGTCACCAGATCCCAAAGGTCCTCTATTGGATTGAGATGTGGTGGAACGGTAGATTCACATTATGGATGTGCAGCCAACAAATCTGCAGCAACTGCGTGATGCTTTCATGTCAATATGGACCAAAATCTCTGAGAAATATTTCCAGTACCTTGTTGAATCTATGCCGCGAAGGATTAAAGCAGTTTTGAAGGCAAAAGTGGGTCAAACACGGTACTAGTAAGGTGTACCTAATAAATTGTATATTTGATGTATAAATCTATTTAATAAATCTAATATATTACACACAAAGCATATAGTACTGTAAAGAGAATAAAGTGCTGCCCAATATTCCGCAAGTTTTCTAATCAGAAAGAATATCAGCACATTCCTATTTCATTTCCCATGCTACACTAAACAAATCAATATTTTTTTCAGAAACACAAAGCAGGTGGTGGTCTGCATACAAAAGCGCTTGAAGTCAGTGGACAAATCAGAGGAAACGTAGAAATCAATGCGCAGCACACTATTACAAAAAGCAACTCCAGCAGCAGCGGCAGCAATGAAAAGAGCAGAACATGAATCACTCGGCTGGAGATTTCCACATCTCACGGGCCGTGCTGAAGAAGGCCGTTACTCGTCTTTGTCTGCTTTCTCTCACACAGGGTCTAATTGGACATCTCTGTCTATACACTGACAGCGAGGGGGAATCTAACTAGCAGACGGTCGACTGCATTAGTACTACATCTCAATACTCTTTACAGAGCAGAGTCTGTAGTGGCGCACACAATGGGGTTTGACCAATACAGCATCCAAATCCATGCTTTTTTTTCTGTGCAATAAAATGTCCTGTTTGATTTGAGCAAAATATTTTCTTTGGAAAACAATACACAATGCAGGTCGAAACTTTTTGATGTAGTGGCTAATTCCTTTGAATTCGTAAGATCTCATCCATACATATTGGATACTGGAAAAAATTGCGATATTGCTGTTAGGGTTGTCACGATACTGGAATTTTAAAAACGTCCATTTCCCACTAACATTTGAGCACTGTTGAGCGCGTTCTTAAACAGCGTTGATTTGCCATTGTGTTCACATGCTTAACAGAAATGACTGTGATTGGCCGTGAAGGTCATCAGTTCTCCAAACTCACCATTGTTTACTGAGTGTATACAAATACAGGGACACTGGAGCATTTTAAAGCCACGATTCATCAGCGGATCGCTCGTATGTCAGCTTATAGACAAACCAGCTGATCGACGTGACTTTGAAACACTCCAGTGTCAATTTATTTGTGGTTACACTCAGTAAACTGTGGTGAGTTCGGTGAACTGATGACCTTCACGGCCAATCACAGTCATTTCTGTTAAGCACGTGAACACAATGGCAACTCAGTGCTGTTTAAGAATGCGCTCAACAGCGCTCAAATGTTAGCGGGAAATGGATGTTTTTAAAATTTCAGAATCGATTGGTACCAAATTCCAGTATCATGACAACCCAACGAATATTGCGATAATGATATTTCTTACGATATAACATACGGTATAAAACATGTCAAGGTGCAAACATTTAGCCTTTAAAACACTATGAGGGAAAACTGTCTTTATAAGTATTTATTTTCAGCTCTGGGTTCACCTTTGGGCTGCTCCAGCCAATAGCAGAACAGCAACTACTGGGGAGGCGGGGATAAAGATAGAAAGGCCTCATCTGATTGGTCAAAATCAGATAAACAACCAATGCATAAAATAAATGTCATTTATCACAAATGTCTGCGATAGGTATACTTTTACTAATAGTATACATATACTATTATCACAATAACAATAATTTTGTAATATATTGTGCAGTCCTACATATTACGATTTCCTCGTCCACCAATGATGGTTGGGTTTAGGGGTGGGGTTTGTCGGAACATTCTTTTAATAAAAACTTTTCGGATTTTTTTTGTGCGGTCATTAAATTTTGGTACTAATGAAATTACTTGATTTTCTACGAATTAGTCACTTTTCTTACAATACGCAAAATCAATGTATATGTTTACTTGTGAGTTCGGACAAGTGGAAAAATACTTTATATTACAAAATTACTTTATATATATAAGTTATACATTTAGGCAAAATGGAGAAAAACTATTGGTCCTGCAATGTTTATTCATATTTGCTTTTAATAATATTTATGATTAAATTACAGCAGAAGATATTTATATATTTATAAATAATATATTATACATTTAAAACTTGTTAAAGCAAAAATATAAGTATTGTATTATTATTATATTTTTTGACATTTGCTTCTTTACAATTTCTCTTAAAACAATGACTTAATGTTATATTTCTGCATGTTAAACTGCAGATTTGCTGTTTCACGTTTTGTTTAGCGTTTTGATATTACATATTACACTTAATTCATTATCAATACATAACTGTTGTGGACAGCATTATTTACTCATTATTACTTTAGATCTCATTCTAACAAATTATTTTCAAAGCAATCTGTGTAAATCTGTCATTAAATAGCAGGATTTCTGTGTGACAGCAAACTCCATAAACTGTGTACATAAGAGGATTAAGGTCATTACAATTCGAGATCAACCTCGTTAAATTAAAAAAACAAAAACGATTAAATAAAATGTTGAGAATAAAGGTATTAATTTGAGAATATAATCTTTGTGTTTTAAGAAAAAAAAGTTAATAAATTGAGTTTAAATAAAAACTGTTGAGAATAAACTATTAATTTCTGAGAATTATTTTTTTTTTTTTTAAATCACTGTTTCAATAAAAAAAAAAGAACTTAGTGAAGTTTATTTATAAACTAATTTCGAGAGGATCACGTGCTTATGATTGCTTGCGGCTGGTCCCGCATTATTCAATTTATGATTCACCAATCAGACGATTCCTAAGCCACTATAAATACCCTATAACAGCCATCTTCATTTTGAAGAATCCCCCCTTCCACCCCTTCTCCTCCTCCTTTCCTAGATGGGTGACACGGTGGCCCAGTGGTTAGCAGTGGACAGCAAGAACGTCACTGGTTCTAGTCCTTACCAAGCCAGCTGACGTTTCTGTGCGGAGTTTACACGTTCTCTTCGTGCTCACATGGGTTTCCCCCGGGTTCCCCGGTTTCCTCCCACCGTCCAAAAACACGCAACTTAAGTTAATTGACTAATCCAAATCGGCACCATAGACATGCTCCTAGTAAGTAGTTATCTCTTAAGAGCAATCACTATCTGTTCATTAGCTACTACAGCAGTGGAGTTCTCGAGATCTACCTGAGCTCAAACTCCTCTCTCGCCTTGCAAACGGGAGGGAGCCCCAGGCTCGAGAATCTTATGAGCTCAGGGCTCTCTCCTGGGACAGCATGCCAAACAAGCTTTATAATCAATCATCAGCTAAATGTGAACTCTTGAAATATAAAATATATTAATATATTAGATATATATAGAGAAAGCGGTGGTGCTGAGTTGGCTGGTGTGGATGATGGTGTGGATGATCCTGTGATTTTAGTGTCCACTCATGCAAAATTCACATTTGTACATCATCTGTACATCAATTATACTTTCGATTTCATCGTCACAGGTTCTCTGTGTAAAGGGAGAATATTTTAGATAAGATATTTGCCAATGAGCACATCATCTGTTGTTATATGTCATTATAGTGATTATTTGATTAAAAACAAAATACAATAAAGTCTTTAAAGTTCAGTTGACTTAAGTAAAGTAAAAAATATCTAAACCAGACCTAATTGTTGTTAAAATTTTTAATATTAGGACTGCAAATGTTTTTTTGTTTGTCTATTAAATAATCGTAAAGGTATAGTTCACCCAAAAAAGAAAATTCTGTCATCATTTACTTTTTACTCACTGTAAAAATGCAGGGTTCCACAAAATTCATTCTTGCTAACTTAAATATTTAATTCAACTTAACTGTTTACAAATGTATGTGGATCGAACATAAAACAATTAAGTTGTCCCAAAAAAAGCCCAAGAATTGTGTTGTTTCAGCTCATTCTATATAAGTAGTTTGAACAAGCAGCAAAAATAATATTTTTGAGTGCTTGTTTCAAACCTCTTCTGTTGAACACAAAAAAGATATTTACAAAAATGCTGAAAACTTCTATAGAAATCAATGGTTACAGGTCTCCAGCTTTGTTCAAAATATCTACTTTTTTTCTTCAACAGAATAAAGCTCAAAGGTTTGAAATTACTTAAGGGGGGAACAAATATTGAGTAAATTAAATTGCGTGAACTACCTCTTTAATACTTCTCAACATTCATGGATGGGGATAAAAAAAAACTCAAACAAGAAATTTAAACAATGTGACTGTCGGGACACTGGCTTGATCTCTCTCTCTCTCTCTTCTTCCTTT
>CAIGQV010019951.1:24271766-24314848 GCA_903798115.1 Danio jaintianensis | reverse complement strand
ATAATAATAATAATAATAATAATAATAATAATAATAATAATAATAATAATAATTCCATTGCTCTATGTCTTGAAAATATGGAAATGTATTTTACCCCAGTATTTTCAATGGAGTTTCTAACTAACGTCTTTCATCTCGTTTTACACTTGAACAACTAAACGAATGCTTGAGTCTATTTAACTGATTGTATTTTAATTACATTACAACAACGATGCTGTAAAAGGAACCTTATGAAATTGAAAATAGTCACATTGACCTTTCACCGGAAGTGTATCGTCGGCTGAAAAACACTAGCTGTGCATAGAGCCCATTGATTCTGGAACATCTGCGAGATTATTATTAAAACGAAATCGTTAGTTTATGCTAAAAGGGGCTGTTTGAATGTGTCATGTGAAGAAATGCATTGATTCATACTGTAGTCTCACATAAGCTATGTTTTCATCTGCCTATTTTCATCGCATTTTCATTTTGGAATATCCAACGCTATCTCACGGCAAATCGTAATTTTATGATTTAGTGGCTAATTCGTACAATTTAGTACGATTTGATTATCCCCCAATGACGATTGGGTGTAGGGGTGGGGTTGGGTGCATTTTCGTATGACTAAACTCTAAGTTAGCCACTAAACTAGGGTTGCACGATACTGGAATTTGGTACCAATCGATACTGAAGTTTTAAAAACGTCCATTTCCCGCTAACATTTGAGCGCTACCGAGCAAATCAGCGCTGTTTAAGAACGTGCTCAGTAGCGCTAAAATGTTAGCGGGAAATGGACGTTTTTAAAACTTCAGTATAGCGACCAAATTCCGTATACCGAATTCCAGTATCGTGACAACACTGCACTAAACTGACAAAACGTAAAATAGTTACGTTTCCTCCTGAGATCAGGCTGGAATATTGCATATAAATATTCTTAACGGAAACGCATGTTGAGCATAAATAAAAGTATGCACACAACTGAGTAGGATAAGCATTTTATCCAATAAGAAGAAATGTGCATAAACTATGACGGAAACACATGTATTGAATGAATTCCAGCATTCGCATCAAAAAACGTGTGATTTTTGTTTAAAAAAAATCTAATTATGGGACGGCAATAATGGACAAATCAGCGGAGCGAGCACATTGTAAAACATGTGAAATGTTGTTTTGGCCTTTTTAAAATCACTCAGTCAAAGTCCATCATCACAGTGGTTCAGTATTATTATTATTATCACCTCCAAAACTGTCTTCTGGAGCATCCCACGCCTCTAAAAACCACTGCACATTCACTGCATTTCTTCTTCGTCTTCTGAGGCGCATGTAATTTTTATATAAGAAAAAAGTCTCATAGTGTCTTCTCCTACTTCAGCAAATTACATTGTTCAGTTTGATATCTGACGCTAGTTTATCAGGAAGCGACAATTTTGTTCTCCTTTACTCCATCGATGGAAACGCTTGGAAACCAAAAAGTTGTGAATGTACTTTGCTGAAAACTGAAACGGTTTGTAAAAAATTATTTCTTTTTATAGAAATTATTATTATGTATATGAGTAATATCATATTGCAATATCATATTGTGATATTGCGTTTATACAACAGTTCGACGACATAATCGTGTCTATAAAAAAGAAAATCAAACACGGAGAGTCTCAAAATCCTTTTGTAAAAGGAACTGCTTTCTTCCGCCATTCCTTCACATCTGCAGCTGACGTCAGAACAACAGAGACTGTTGCTACTTCACAAACGTCACTTTAGAGCTAGTATTTGAATGATTCTCTAGCGTACTGTCTAAAGTGATGACAAAACCGGTGATTTTGCTCATATTTTAAGATTATAAGGTTGAACGGCATGAAATGCCATCAGTCTACAGAGATTTCCCAGTATTTCTCTGTTGCAATCGGGAGATCACAATAATTAACCCCGAAAAAGCCAAAGCAACGCAATCACTACCAGATTACTGTTGTGTTTGCGATAAGGAAAAATGCTAAACACATGCAGGCATTTCTTCCTTCGTTCTGTTTACTGAACTAGTCTGCAGTAGCGAAAACAGGAGACTCATTAGAAACAGATGGCCATCTCCGGTTTTAAGACTTTAAGATGAGTCCCATCTCACACTCAACACACTACAATTAATATGGTATAAATACAGCACTGCAACATACAAAAGAGAGAGATCGACTTAGAAAGTCACTTACCAGTTTTATAATGATTTGATCAGATGTAGTTTAAAATTACACTGTATTTCTCCTCCTCTAAGGGCTTATTATGCGGTCTCTGTCGCCATCTTGTGGATGGACAACGTCAACCGACCATCTTTGGTCTACTCAATGACAGGCTAATGGCCGCCGACGCGTTGTCTCTCAGAAATTATAAATATTTAAAATAGGCACTATCCTTATAAATAAACTGCATAGTTGCAATCTAAACAACTACATTCTCGCCTTAAAAAGCTTCAAAAAGTACATTATGTTGCCCAACAGCAGCAATATTTCTCAAACTGTAGTGTCCTCTGCTTGTTGCTGTATGTGGGTGGAGTAATACACAAGGGTGAGGGTGAACGAGTGCTGGTACTGGCAGAATATCTCACGGCTATCAGCCAATCAGAACCAGACAGAACTGTTGTATAAACTTATAAATACCTAAGTATTTATATATTTCACCATACAGCTCACTGGCATTATTGTTTTTCCCTCTATACCAGGGGTTCCCAAACTTTTCAGCCCGCGAAGCCCAAAATAACAATCGCGACCCCCACTATCCTCGAAGGGGGTTATAAACATTGCACACAACAGTGCACACACACCAATGGGAACTATATAAACACGAGCATACTGACAACACAAAAAACGTGCAACAGTCTAACAACCATGTTGTTGTTTTTTAACCCATTATTCATTTGTTTAATTTAATAATAACTGGCTTTTTATTTGTATGTTATTTTTTATGTAACTATTAAATACTATCTTCTGTAGGTTGTGGATAAAATATGGTAATTCTAATAGTTCAATAACATATATAAGATTTTTGGAAATCACCAAGCGACCCCCCATCATTGTCTCGCGACCCCCACTTTGAGAACCACTGCTCTATACTTACAAAAATCAACAATTTACTATTGTAATATAATGTTTATTGATCACCATTTGTATAAGCCCAGTTTTACAACACATATAATGGTTAAACTATGTTTGTGTAGGACAGCTATGATTTATGATTACTATGAGTTAACTAATGTTACATTAACCCTGTGTGTGTTTTGTTAGTGTTCATTCCTAATTGTGCACCTTGATTTGTTATGTGGTGTCTAAATAATCAAAGAAAATCACTTACCTTGTCATCTTGTCGCTTACAAATGCAATACTTCAAATATTTAAATATGCATTAGCTTGGTAACGTTACTGTTTATTGGGCCTAAGTTAGTGTTAACTTACTCGTGTTTGATAAGCTGTATATCGTTGGCGTTTTGAATTGCTAAAACAGTTCTTACCTTTTTGATGCCAACTAAATCAGCCATCTTTATCCCATTTCCAGGTTGTGCTTCGAAGGATTGTTAAAAAACCATCCACTTCTTCCAGCGTTTGTTTTGTTCTCCATGTAACAAGCCCTGTAACTGCAAATTACTGAATAATGAACTGATTCAGAACGCTCTCATTGATTCATAAAGAATCGACTTGCGACGAATCGAGCAAAGCTGAAGTTCAGACCGCACGTTCATCGAACAGAAAACTTGTTTATTCCTGAGTCATTATTTTGCATATAGATTTATCTACATCATATGTTGCTGTTGGTTAGTAAATTAAATCGATACAGAACCAGGCGGAGATTTTGATTCAGTGACTCGAGTCACACTCCAGCATGTTCACTCAAGGAGATTCATTCATTCAGATTGCATATTCATGCTGTCCGTTTAGCAATGTTAATAAGCAAGTCGTTGAATTGATTCATTAGAAGGCATTAGAAAGTCTTTATTAAAACGTATTATGACGAAATCCTCGTGCATCCTTATGGACATTTTTGCACGTTTTATTTGATTGTTGTGATCATTTTGGCTGTTAATCCAAACAGCATACGTTTTGTGAAAAATGTGTTTTTATTAAGCTTCCACTAATAGTATGTTATTAAACTAATATTTCACCCTGGCGGCACAGGGGCTCGGTGGTTAGCACTGTCGCCTCAAAGCAAGAAGGTCGCTGGTTCGCATCCTGGCTGGAATTTCTGTGTGGAGTTTGCATGTTCTCCCCGTGTTCGCGTGGGTTTCCTCCGGGTCTCTAGTTTCAACTGATTGATGTGCTCAATTGAACTAAATTGGCCTTGGTGTATGAGTATGTGTGTGTATGGGTCTTTCCCAGTACTGGGTTGCAGCTGGAAGGGCATCTGCTGCGTAAAGCATATGCCGGAATAGTTGGCGGTTCATTCCGCTGTGGTGACCTCTGAAATAGAGACTAAGCCAAAGGAAAATGAATGAATGGATGGATTTCACCCTCATTTCCTTTCATAAAATTATTTTACACACTGTTTATAATAAAAAAAAAGGTTACACTCAGGTCCTTAAGGACAAAAATAGCAATATTTCATATAAGTGCAGTGCAAAAAGTCATACATTCTTTACTAACGGGGATTAGTGTTGTTGGCAATGATTCAAAACAGTGTCCAATTTACAATATTTTGGCACATTTTTTTCCAGGTTTGGCCTGTGGAGCAAATATAATTCACCCACCGCCCCCTTTTTGTTTTTTGGAGCACTGCAGGACAAATTTGTTAAATTATGCAATTATAATTAATGTATGTGTGTTGATACATAAATGTTTGTGTTGTGCATGTATGAGAAAGCATTATGTAAACAAATAATGTGTTTTTTTGACAGACATTTTGTCCTCTATGGCGACACGGTGGCTTAGTGGTTAGCACTGTCACCTCACAGCAAGAAGGTTGCTGGTTCGAGTCCCGGCTGGGTCAGTCGGCATTTCAGTGTGGAGTTTGCATGTTCTCCCCGTGTTGGCGTGGGTTTCCTCCGGGTGCTCCGGTTTCCCCCACAGTCCAAAGACATGCGCTATAGGTGAATTGAATAAACTAAATTGGCCGTAGTGTATGAGTGTGAATGAGTGTGTGTGGATGTTTCCCAGTACTGGGTTGCAGCTGGAAGGGCATCCGCTGTTTAAAACATATGCTGGATAAGTTGGCGGCTCATTCTGCTGTGGCAACCCCTGATGAATAAAGGGACTAAGCCAAAGGAAAATGAATGAATGAATGAATGAATTTTGTCCTCTATGGACATGTGTAACGTTTTTAAACAAACAAACAAAAATAAATCATAATAATAGTAACTGGCGGATTTCTTTTGCAATATGGCAACAGAATGTTTTTTTTAGATACAATTTATTTTACTATACAGATACAAAAAAAGAGTCTTGGAGATGTGTAAAGCAGCCGACAGTGAAAGAGCAAAAACACGTCTCATAAAAGAAATACAAATAAAAACAGCATCTTTTTAAAGCTTTCAGTTTTATTGCTCATAATAGATAAGACACGTTTAAGCCAAAACATGAATATGACAAGCTAATGCAATAAAAAATATAACTGGTCTCTCTTTTGCCATTGACAGTCTTATATTAATATATAAAAAAATTAAATGCAATTTGTACTACAGTATATGCAGCAAAAAAAAAAGAAAAAGCTTTGGTCGTTAATATATTCCCAGAGCATTGGTTATAAGGTATTAAATTGCAAGAGAACAACTGATTCAGTTCATATAAATATTCTCTTCCGATTATGACTCTGATTTGAAAAAATAGACATAACAGAAACAGTCTATACACTTACTGTATAAGGCGATATATTTACAGTAAAAATAAATGGTTTACATTCTGGGTATAGTTCTGTTAAGCCAGCTGTACAAAAAAACAAAAAAAAACAAAAAAAAAATACAAAAACATCACTTATGTTTTCCTAAAGAATAAAGGTCACATTTTAGACGATACTTACAAATGAATTCTTCATGTATTCCATTTTCAAGCCAAAATTGTAAAGGCATATAAAAATATACTCTGCATAATTGCTTATATGCATGTTTTTGGTTAAAAAGTGGGCAGGATTTCTTTCAAAAATAATCTCAAAAAGATGCTTCTTGATTATTGTGCTTTGTTAGTTCAATAAATCTGGCAAAAAATAAATAAATAAAGCTTGCAATTAATATGAAAGAGAAAATGTAGGTATAAATACAGAAACTGATTTCCATATTTTGAATGTTCTACGCACTATATATTAAAAAGATGATATTGTTTAAGGAAATCTCCATGAGATCTGTAATACATCTACACGAAACTGTAACATGGGGTATAAAAAACTTGACAAATACAAGTGTAATCTTTAGTAAAAGATGGAACTGACAAGGTACACAAATAAATGACAAAATATGATAACTATACTGTTTTACGCTCACCGGCCACTTTATTAGGTACACCTGTCCAACTGCTTGTTCAGCCAATCGCATGGCAGCAACTCAATGCATTTAGGCATGTAGACATGGTCAAGACGATCTGCTGCAGTTCAAACCGAGCATCAGAATGGGGAGGAAAGGTGATTTAAGTGACTTTGAACACGGCATGGTTGTTGGTGCCAGACGGGCTGGTCTGAGTATTTCAGAAACCGCTGATCTACTGGGATTTTCACGCACAACCATCTCTAGGGTTTACAGAGAATGGTCCAAAAAAGAGAAAATATCGTGTGAGCGGTAGTTTTGTGGGCGCAAATGCCTTGTTGATGCCAGAGGTCAGAGGAGAATGGCCAGACTTGTTCAAGCTGATAGAAAGGCAACAGTAACTCAAATAACCACTTGTTACAACCGTGGTTATTTGATAACGATCCCTTTATGACCACAGTGTACCCATCTTCTGATGGCTACTTCCAGCAGGATAATGCGCCATGTCATGAAGCGCAAATCATCTCAGACCGGTTTCTTGAACATGACAATGAGTTCACTGTACTCAAATGGCCTCCACAGTCACCAGATCTCAATCCAATAGAGCGACTTTGGGATGTGGTGGAACGGGAGATTCACATCATGGATGTGCAGCCGACAAATCTGCAGCAACTGCGTGATGCTTTCATGTCAATATGGACCAAAATCTCTGAGAAATATTTCCAGTACCTTGTTGAATCTATGCCACAAGGATTAAGGCAGTTCTGAAGGCAAAAGGGGGTCCAACCCGGTACTAGTGAGGTGTACCTAATAAAGTGGCCGGTGAGTGTAGTATGGCAAAAAAAGAAATTTTCAAAACCTAAATGTAGTATTATTGACTCTGAGACTTGACACAAGGGTAGATGTACCTATATTTATGTTCATTTTTTATAACTTTGGTAATATTACAGCGCTTTATGCGAAGGCACAAGGTTCAGTTTTCTATTTACATTCAAATAAAATCTCATTGGTTTTTCTCAGCTGTATTTGCGCAACATCTACATGGTAACATACCTCATTTTAATGAGAAACTTTAAATAAGATATCATCCACTGACAGGAAGTGCATTTGCGGCTTTTAAAGAATTCCCTTCATGAACAGTGCATTTACAAGGGATTGTTCACCCAAAAATGAATATTCGCTGTTAATTTATTCAACCTCAGGTCATCTGATAATATTTTAAGCTGAAATTGTGATCCTCGATGACTGACAAAACACAAAACGTCAATCTGAAGGTCAAAAAAATCCCCAAAACATATACAGACAAGCTAGGTTTATCTAAAAATAATGGCACACCTTACAAAGTGTTCTAACAACACATGACACAAACAAAATCGCAGAGAAAAACAATGTTGCAGCATTGTGTCATGTGTAGTTAGGAAAACAGCGTTCTGCTGGGTCATACCAGAATTCTGTCACTTGCTCTCGACTACTCACAGGATGTTTTTCCGCTTCATTCAAATCTTCCACTCGAGTTGAACGATTTTCGAACTTGCGCAGAGTTGCATTTGAGGCGAATTCTGCACATTCACAGCAGATGAGTTGTGCATTTTGCATCATTCTTCTTTTCAAATGTTATCATTGTATAATTTATTCGTGCGAATACTTAAATTCGCATTTGTTGTGAACCCAACATTCACAGGGCCCATTCACACAGAACACGTTTTTTTCCACTCCAATGTGCATATTTTCCATTGTTTTTCTATGTAAACACACACTTAGATGAATGTGCATGACCATTACGAACATATTTCACATCTTTTGCAGTGTCTCTAGGACATGAGCGCTACATTTTTAAGATGCCGTGTCTAGATAAAAGAACTTTTACACGCAGCACTTCTCGTCAATGTCAGTTCTAAAGCAGTCGACCAAGCAGAAGAACTCAGAGGTGGCAAGTTGGCATGACAACCGTTTTATCTAATATGAACATGGCGTTTTTTTAAATGTTCATCAGCCAATCAAAATCAAGCATTCAACAGCCATGTAGATTAAGTTGTAAAAAATGTTGAGTTTCTTGCACAGAGCAATTACTTGACTATATAAGACTCCGATGTATCATTAGCAACCACAGGTATTATTAGAGTTTTGTCTGTATATGTTTGTTTGGCTCTTAAAGTCCCGGCAGTCATTGACTTGCATATTTTGATTCACTTAAGGACTACAGTTTTAGCTAAGAATCTTCTTTAATGTTCTTCTGAAGAAAAAGAAAGTCACCTACATCTTGGATACCCTGAGGTTGAGTCATTTAAATGCATATTTTAATATTTGAGCAAACTATCCTTGTATAAAGCTTTTTTTTGTTTTATTAAAAAACAAGCTATGCTTAGACAAACATATTCAACATTAGCTGTCAATTCATCCACTTTCTCTCCACTTATTATTGGAAGTATGATGGACGGTAATGGTTTGGTGAGGTTATTGGTCGAAATACACTAATCTGAGTGGCTTCAGTCAAAAAGTTATGGAATAATTATGGAAAAATGTGACTTTACTACACTTGTCCAGTCCAAACTGTTTATGGAGGCTCAATTCTCGGACAACTCTGACATATGAGGTCAACATTGGACCGGTTTCAGAAGTCAAATAATAGCATGGAAATTTAACACCATTTGCACATCAACACGCTGCTGTTTCTGGATGTTTGGTTAAATGTGGTCTGTGATCCAGTTTATGAAAGGTGAATTATCAAATTATCGCTGTTTCTCTCACGTGCGGCGCTGAGTGAAAGGAACATGGTGAAACACAGCGGCATAAACAGACACTGCAGGGCTCCGGCTAGGTTCCTGATCAGGGTTTTTTCCTCTATGTCTGACTCCTGCCATGCACTCCTGTCAGATCCTTCCTGATGATCTCATTCACTGCAGAAACCACAGAAAAGAAGAAGAATGGATTCAAAACGATATTCATTCAGAGCTGAAGTATTTGTCAAGTTACACAGTGAGGTTAAAAGGTCAGAAAAAAAGTCAAATCCAAAAAACCTTAAATATATAAAGAAATACTATATGTAGTGTAATAATATATAATAATAATACTATATATAGTGTCTCGAAATATTTCAATATACCGCACACAAATTATTTAAAATGTTTCTATCATATAATGTATTTTTGCATCAGATCATTTTATGAAATATCCTAGAAACATTGTTTCAGACAGACAATTTAATATATTTTATAATTTAAGATTTTTTAAAGATATGTTTAAGAATTACTATTTAAACATATATATATATATATATATATATATATATATATATATACACACAGTTGCAATCAGAATTATTAAACCCCCTTTGAATTATTATTTTTTTTTTTTATATTTCCCAAATGATGTTTAGCAGAGCAAGGAAATTTTTTACAGTATGTCTGATAATATTTTTTCTTCTGAAGAAAGTGTTATTATAGCATATGGTCACTGATGAACCGTTGTGTACCACGTTTTAAACTTTTATTAATTTTTAATGTGTTTTTTCTGTTTTATTCTTTCTTTGTTTTGAAATATTTCTGTTTCTGATGTTTTATTGATGTAAAGCACTCTGGTCAACTTGTGTTGTGTTAAGATGTGCTATAGAAATAAACTTGACATTGACATTGACATTATTTGTTTTATTTCGGCTAGAATAAAAGCAGTTTTAAATTTTTTAAAAACCATTTTAAAAGGTCAAAATTTTTAGCCCCCTTAAGCTATATATTTTTTCGATAGTCTACAGAACAAACCATCATTATACAATAACTTGCCTAATTACCCTATCCTGCCTAGTTAACCTAATTAACCTAGTTAAATGTCACTTTAAGCTGTATAGAAGTGTCTTGAAAAATATCTAATAAAATATTATGTACTGTCATCATGGCAAAGATAAAAGAAATCAGTTATTAGAAATGAGTTATTAAAACTATGTTTAGAAATGTGTTGAATAAATCTTCTCTCCGTTAAACAGAAATTGGGGAAAAAAAATAAACAGGGAGGCTAATAATTCAGGGGGTTTAATAATTCTGATTGCAACTGTATATATATATGCGTGTGTGAGTGTGATAGGTATATAGACATTATTATATATTAATATTACATATAGCATTATTTTTTGTTAATTTTAATATTACCTAATTATTATTTATATATTATTTATATATGTATACATATACAGTTGAAATCAGAATTATTAAACCCCCTTTGAATTTTGTTTTCTTTTTTTTTATATTTCCCAAATGATGTTTAACAGTGCAAGGAAATTTTCACAGGATGTCTGATAATATTTTTTCTTCTGGAGAAAGTCTTATTTGTTTTATGTCAGCTGGAATAAAAGCAGTTTTTAATTTTTTAAAAACCATTTTAAGGTCAAAATTATTAGCCCCTTTAAGCTATATTTTTTGATGATTTGCCTAATTACCCTATCCTGCCTAGTTAACCTAATTAACCTAGTTAAGCCTTTAAATGTCACTTTAAGCTGTATAGAAGTGTCTTGAAAAATATCTTGTTAAATATTATGTACTGTCATCATGGCAAAGATAAAATAAATCAGTTATTAGAAATGAGTTATCAAAACTATTATGTTTAGAAATGTGTTGAAAAAAAATCTTCTCTTCGTTAAACAGAAATAAACAGAGGGGCTAATAATTCAGGGGGTTTAATAATTATGACTTTAACTGTAGTTGTATAACTATATAGTTGTATAGGGAGTGCACCTGTAAACCATGTATACAAGTGTGTGTGTGTGTGTGTGTGATAACTTTATATTACAATATTATATAGAATGTAAAAGTATGGTTCTCTGAGGATTTAGGCCCATGTAAAAAGAGAATAAACAAACTCAATTAAGATATTATTATAATATAATAATTAATAATACAACAATAATTAATCCACCTAATTGTTAGTCATAAAGTTACAAAAATGATCTATTGTTAAATCAATATCAGACGCTGAGCTGCAGTGACAGTAATGGGCCAGCAGGTGGAAGGGAATCATCTGACAGAAAATTGAAGCTTTTGCATTGGCCATCGTATCACTTCCTGCTGTTACCCTTTTTACAGGGGGCATAAATGGAAACTTTTACTGCCTCTTCATTCTAAAAATAGCAGCAGGGCGCGTGGGGTGTTCACAACACAATCACAACAGCCCGAGTCTGGCCACAACTCACAGCGAACAAAGGTCACAGGTAAGATCAAATCATTTGAATGTGGGGAAAACACCTGGTACAATGATTCAATAAAGTATGGATCACAGGCATGACAAGCTCACTGATTGATGCTGCAGTTTACATGGTGGACTTTAAAGAACAGGTTTGCATGCGACTGACAGTCACAGATTCAAAAAGCTATTTAATGGAATAAATACAAGTTTTACTGTGTTCCAATTTATATATTTAAAGCATTCTCCTTCAATATGTTTACATGCATCCATGGTCAAAAAACACTGTAGTTTTATAATGATATGCATTTAAAAATCGCCTTTTTGTTCAAGGAATCAATTTGTTTGATTCATTTAAAGGTTCATTCTTTCTATTCTTCATATTATTTACATTGTGTTGATTTTAAGATCCGTTAGTGCCCACTTCCGATAATGTAATATTGGAAGAAATAGTTGATAAAGCCCAACCCCAATCTCCATCACAAAGCACGACATGAAAACAACATTTATACTGGTTAGTTTTCTGGTTCATTATAAGATATTTTGGCTATAAAAATAGGTGCATTTATGCTCAAGCATTTCACTAATAAAAACAATGAGGTTGAAAAAAAGCTGGGTCGAAAAATAAGAGTGCAGTACGTACAAATGACCATACCGTGAGCCTCAGATACCATTGTTTCCTCGTTCTCATGTAAACTCCAAGAGCGTAAAACCCCAGTGAAAAAAATGCCCAATCACAATGCAACACAGGCACGCCGCCCTCAAGAATGTATGAAACAATGCATGTACTTTAAGTCATGTTCTACATCATCCGAACCTGACGAGAAGCCCTGTCATCAGGAGATCAGCAGCAATAACACAGACTGAAAAGTTGCACCCTGGATCATTAATATGCACGCCCCAGGCTTCGTTTTGAGATTACAACAAAGACAATTTCCCTCCCTTATTTTGAAGTTTATATTAAACGTACAATAAATGTGGGACTCTTATTTTGAAAATGGGAAATGCAGCAAAGTCAAAGTCAGCCTCATTAGTTTGTTTTCTATGCGTTTCTAAGCTAAAACATTTTAGAACTTTTAATCTGCAGGATATACAGATTAAAAATGTATTCAGCGCCACCCCGATGAAGCATAAGGTATGTTTATTTGTATCTTTTGGTAATTTGAGGTAACAAACACATGTAGTATGCTGAGTACTGCGTTTAATGTACATTTAAGCATCGTGTCTTATCACTCAGCACGTCAAAGCAGAGCTCATTAATATTTACCTTTCCAAATATGGTCAATAAGGACCTTCTGATTCTAGGTGTATTTTAATAAGTAATAAATAAGCATATAAAAACATTTCTGATTTTACCTAAGCCACATACCTACTATGTACTATGTATGAACAATTTAACTTAATGAATCAATGCAGCATATGGCACTTTTAATGTTTCATAAATGTAAGGATTTGTATGTACATGTGATCTTAAAGTGAAAGTTAAGGGTCAGTTTGTATGTGCAATTAACATTAAATAAATCAGTCTGTAAAATAAGTCTTTTAAGCTTTTCATGTGTTTTTCCGAGTGTTCAGTGGTATAAACATACATGTGTGTTATACTTAACATATCATTGAAGGCACAATTATTAGCCTTCCAGTGAAACTAGTAATAACTAATTATTAATAATGAATTATTTTGGCTTTGCCATGGTGACAGTGCATAAGAGGCTGACATTATGCAAATGTGCTACAGATCTACACAGACATTTTATGGAAATGAAACTGTAATTCCTGAAGACTCGTTGCAGTGTTTCAGAATCACTTCCCTTTTTTAACAGCCCATTACATTATTTTTTATGCATTTCAGGCTTTAAAAGCGTGACCATTAACATTCACAACCAGCTAGGCTGGGCGATACAACAAATAATCTGATATTACGATATAAGTCATATCATATCCTTATAACAATTTATATCATGATATACAGTAGCACTATTTCTGTAAATTCAATCAATTAATAGTTTTTTTTATGTATACTGACCACATGCAAAGGACTATTTATTTTTATTTTTTTACATTTTAAAGTATCTGCTAATTCACATGTGATCATATTTCTCACTTTATTTCGAACTTCAGGGCAAATGTTAATTGATTAAAAATTTAGAAATGTTAAATAAATCTCAAATAAAAAACACTTTTCCAAAACTAATCATTACAAGTCCAAAATAAAAATAAAAAATATCTCTAAATAAAATGCTAAATGTATACATTGTACTTTCAAGATCGCAGGTTTCTCACGATGCTGTTCTTCATGTTTCTGTCTGCATCCCCGTAATGGCGAGTAATATTGCGCTCAAAAAAAAATTCTAAAATCTTAAAAGCTTAAAGTATTCTGTGACACCACGAAATCGGTGATAGAGGATAATATGAAACAATAGACTTTATATTTTGTCCATACAATATATATCATCATTGCACAGCCCTAAAAAGGTCATATTCAAAAAGCATAATGGGGCACTTTAAAACATGACATATTCACTGTTCATCTTGCACTGAACTGCACTCTACATTTATGCAGACTGAAGATAATGTGGTCTGACCTGATCGGCCACATCCTGCTGTCAGGATGAGACTTCAGCCTGGAAACCCAGAGCAGAAGTCATCACAGGGCTTTATTAAGAATCCATTTATAAATCCTTGGTAGCCTTTCAGGCAGGCACTCTCCTGTTTTCGGTAGCCCAAAATAAATTCAAGTGGCCCGGATAGAGAAGATATTACTTACTATGTAAAAATAAATAATATATAATGGCATTTATTGTAGGCTACATGTGTATTTTTTGAAAATAACCACATTTAATTATTTTTATTCAAATAGTTTTTTTTTAATTGTCCAGGCCTACCATCCTGTGAAAAACTGGTAGGCCTGTCTCAATCATTCATTCATCCATTCATCCATTTTCCTTCAGCTTAGTCCCTGATATGTCACGGGTCACCCCAGTAGCCTTCTTGCTGTGAGGCGACAGTGCTAACCACTGAGCCACTGTGTCGTCACATCCGAAAATCACATCCAACATAATTACCCAATTTATGAGAGAATACAAAAGTATAGAAATAGGCTATATTTTTCCTCCCATTAAGATAGTCCAACGAACAGGGTGGATGATTTTTTTGGTAGCCTGACTGGAGAACATAATAGGCCGGTGACGTCGGGCTTGCAGTTTTGCGAGCCCTGTATGCCTAACACAATATACACACACATTTGATTATTTTAGTTGGAATGACTAATACTAATTAAAGCAACACATAATAATCACAAAGAGCCCATTACGTTTCACAGTACAAGCAATGTGCAAATAAATACAATTACTGAATCAATTACTGAATTACTGATCTTTTACAGAACAATATTAAAACCCTCAAGTCACCTCTGCACTAAGAAGTAAATAAATAAATACATAAAGGAGTATCTGCAAATTAAGGATAGAGATGACATGGTCTTTTCCAAACATGCAGACTGCCTATTACTGCAGACACAGAGCAGTATTTGGCAGTTTGTTTACAGTCTTTCTTACTGAGTCCAGCAATTTGTAATCCTCTCACACACACAGTTTATGAACATGTCCTAGGCTACCGTTAATTAAAACAACTAGCTTTATGTTGTAGCCACACAATTTCAGAACACTTGCTAATGGTTGATATTTTAGCATTTTTTCTGAATAACACAAATCCATGTATACGTCAAAACAGCAGCCTACTTCCATAATCAGAATGTTTTCAATGCTTCATTCACTGCTACGATATCAGGAGTGTTTGGGAAATCTCTAATGACAGCGTTAAAAACATGTGAATTACTGTTCAGTGATGGAGACCAGTTCATTCGTACAGTCTTGTTAATGTATAGTGCACACTGACTCTGTTCACCTCTTTAGCTGTAATATTCACAATGCGGTCACACACACATACACACACAC
Source organism: Danio jaintianensis (assembly GCA_903798115.1). Lineage (NCBI taxonomy): Eukaryota > Metazoa > Chordata > Actinopteri > Cypriniformes > Danionidae > Danio > Danio jaintianensis. Next base: position 24,299,329 of record CAIGQV010019951.1, on the reverse strand, counting down.
GTTTGTTATGATGGATGTGCTGGGAAAACAGGTGTAGAGTACAGATTTTCTCCAGGGCTTGAGCCATATGTTTCTGACATGGTGCTGACTGAATTATTAATGGTCAGTCTGAATATGTAGCATAATAATAACAAACTGTCCAGTTTTAAAGTAAAGGTTCACTTTAAAATTTAAAATTCTATATTTTTTCTTTAGTAGAACATTAGAGAAGATCTTTAGCTGAAACCATGGTATGTGGTAAATTGGAAAATGGCCCAAAAATAGATTTTGATAGACAAAGAAACATTTACAGGCAAAAAAATAAAAACATTTTAGTTTAAGTAGCAATTCTCACTATTACCTAGTGGCTTATTACCGGCTTATTATTAAGCTATTGTCTGTTTATCTATGCTTATAAAATTATAATGGTTTGAGAACATTATTACAGACCAGATTATTTTAACTAAACATTTTATGAACATTTCTGGAACTGTTTATAATTTTGAGATTCAAAATGATAAAAAAAAATTGTACTACAGCTTTAGAGGTCGTTTTGTAAATAAGAATGTAGATTAGTTTTTTTCTGTGCAAAACATAATGACTATCCTATATTTTCTCCATGATTTCCAGAAGACTGACAATAGTCTATATTTTAAAACCCTGGTCAATTATATTTAGATCAAAACTCCTTTGCTATCATAAAAAAAGGGATCACAGTTTGACCCCAAAATGCTAAATAATTGTCATATGAAATACACTACCTGACAAAAGTCTTGTCGTCAATCCCAGTTGTAAGAGCAACAAATAATAACTTGACTTCTAGTTGATCGTTTGGAAAAGTGGCAGAAGGTAGATTTTTCCCATGAATCATCTGTTGAACTGCATCCCAATCATCACAAATACTGCAGAAGACCTATTGAACCCGCATGGACCCAAGATTCTCACTGAAATCAGTCAAGTTTGATGAAGGAAAAATCATGGTTTGGAGGTAAATTCAGTATGGGGGTGTGCTAGAGATCTGCAGAGTGGATGGTAACATCAACAGCCTGAGGTATCATTACAAACCACAGGGGGCAAATTCTTCAGCAGGATAGTACTCCTTCTCAAAGGTCAAGGTGCTCCAGGATTGGCCCGCCCAGTCACCAGACATGAACATTATTGAGCATGTCTGGGGTAAGATGAAGGAGGAGGCATTGAAGATGAATCCAAAGAATCTTGATGAACTCTGGGAGTCCTGCAAGAACGCTTGCTTTGCCATTCCAGATGACTTTATTAATCAGTCATTTGAGTCATTGCAGAGATGTATGGATGTAGTCGTCCAAGCTTATGGGAGTCATACACAATATTCATTCTTTTTCCACTGCCCCATGACTTTATATTCTATACTGTACATTATTTCTGTTAAGTGACAAGACTTTTGTCTAAGCAAAGTCAGACCTTACTGTCCTAATTAAATAATGAAAAATCAAGGCATGATCATATTTTATTTTGGTAAAATAAGCGTAATCTAGAGGCCTTTGTCTTTCATATAAGCCACTTCTGATACCAAATGATCAACTAGAAGTCAAGTTATTATTTGTTGTTCTTAAAACTTGGATAGGCGACAAGACTTTTGTCAGGTAGTGTATGTATTCTTTGCCACTATAAACCACTAGATTTAACACAGTTGTCATTGCAGAATCACATTTACTTCCGTCACTTATTCTCTGATATATAATAACTATTATTAAATAATTTTAATAGCAGCAATTTAGGATTTTACTGAGTTTAAAGTCATAGTTAATGTTTTGTTAACAGTGAAAATTGAACCTTAAAATAAACTGTTACCAACATTAATTAATATATGTAGCTCTTGACGATACTGTACATTGGGATAAAAAATATTGTAAATAAGCTTAGTTTCTTGAAAAGACTGATCATTTTGCTTCATAAAACCTGATATATCATTAAGAAAATGGTTCAAATAAAACAAACAGTGTTGCAAAGCTGAATAGATCACGTTAAAATGCACGCATGAGTAAATATTAGTGCTAATTAGCGAACCAAGAATTAGATGAACCACGCTGAAAGGCTGTGACAAACAGTATTTGTTGTGGTAAAAGCCTGCGAGTAGGAACTCAACGTTCAGCTGATTTTCGTATTTAAAGCTTTGATTGTGTAAGCAACACAATGGCACCAATACAAAGCCCAGACATAAAACAAATACAGCCTGATGAATCTTACAGCCCCAAATGTTTACTCCAAGCTAAATAAATCATCTTTGATCAATAAATAGTGCTTTTATATAAGATGTTTAGAAAACATTTTAATATACAAAGCTAAATGTATTAATCTTGCAATTTGTGATTTGTATGATCAAACTTTTTTCAGTAGGGCCTATAATCACGAAAGCCTTGCGGTTTTAATCATACAAGAGCTCTACGTGGATGACATCTGCTTTTCCTTCTCAGACTAACGAAGAACAGATGAGAAAGGAATAAACTAGTAGCAGCGGGAAGCTGAGGTGCTTTATCAGCAAGTAAAGAAAACTAAATATGAGGCCCTAAAGCCATCACAGACTGTAGATCCTCCGATGGAAACCTTCCCAAAACCTAACAGCTTGAAAACAAACTCAACAGCAGGGAAACTGGCATTTTTTGACATGTAACAGCAGTAAGAAACTAAATTACAGCTTCTTGAGAAAATATGAGCATTGCTTCCAGTGCAAAACTTGCTGTTGTGACTTCATAATGGCCCATAAGAAAAAAAAATCCACAAATCAGATCATCCTAAATAATGTGAAGTTTTTTTCTTGTCCATGTATGCAATCTACAGAACAGAGGGCTTATAGGAAAAGTAATGAAGGGTTGGCACACGCTGGTGGTTTTAGCTGTGAAGGAAGTGTACAGACTGGGCGGTATAATAAGTGAGTGTCTGGCTGGAGAGAAGTTGGCCAATCAGAAGTCTTGTTTACAAACCAATGGTGGCGAGCAAGACAGAGCATAGTAGATGACTCCGTCTGCACCTTCACTATGTGTGTGCGTATATTGTATATACTTAGCTATTTTGGAGGGGGGGGGAAATAGCTAAATCTGTCAAATTCTCTTTTGAGGAAGTCCTGTAAAAAAACTATGTAAAAAGAGTGGAAGTAAGGAAAATCAGGTTTTGTCAACATTGTGGACAGCATTGTCTCAATAACTATAGTAAAACTTAAAATGGGCTTATTTGATCATATTAAGTATTTTTTGTAATGATTAGTTTTAGCGGACAGAAATTTTTCACTTGTTATAAAAGTCCCCAATGGGATAGAAAAGCACAGTACAAAATGAACTGATAGGACATGGGTGTGTGTTCTTAAACACTAATAATGTGGGGAATAACGCATTTACACTCAATAAACAGCGATAAAGACAATGAACACAATAACCAATCACAATGGGTGAACACAATAGCCAATCACAATTAGTGAACACAATGGCCAATCAGCGGTGTTTAAGAACAGGCTCAAATGTTAGCGAGAAATGGACGTTTTTTAAATTTCAGTACCGATTGGTACAGAATTCATTACTTTTGACAACACTAAAGTATATGGACCTTTATCATAGTAGACACTATATTTAATTGTGATCAGGATTGATGTTGGTTCAGTGAATTGCACTGTGAGTACTAGCGTGTCACTTGTTATATATAATGCAACACTACAATTTGACTTTCCTGTCAAAAGTAAAAAAAAAGTCTCGTCTTACATAGCAGAGAAAGGGTATGTGAAAGTATGTTTTATCAAGTGAACGGACATGCAGTACATGATGTAGTGGTTAGCATGTGTGTATGTGTTACGTACCAGCTAGCACTGAGACAATAACGAAGCCACAGTGTAACCATAAAGGACAGGAAGAGTCTAGACCACAGGCCTGACAAGGTTCTCTCTAAAACAGACCAGCATAGAAAAGGTAAAAACAAAAACTATTGTGATTTCACTCCCTTTCAACTATTGCTTCAGCACCATGTTGAACACAGCACCATGTTGAACAAAGTACAGATGGTGCCTATTTCAATGCCACTTTCAAAGAACAAAGCTATGACTTACCAGGATATTGTTTTCACAGCCAAACATTCAATGGCTTGGCACACACACAGTCCAAAACTGGATGCAAGTGATCTGAAACTAATGTGCACGGCTTACGTGCTCTAAATTATTCCTGCTGCTCTCTCCAGCTGGAAGAACTTCAACTCTGTCGCCTCAGGCTTCAGTTCCAGCCTGGGAAGCCTGAGCCAAGCCAGTTGAGTACTGGAAGGTTGGCCAATATAGTACCCTCAAAACCTTTGCCAGTTTGGCTGTTTAACCATAACACTTATTTAAGGCCAATGTGGAGATGACCTAAATCAAAGGTCCAAAAAAGACTGGTGCACATTTCCATGCTAGCCTAAGCTTGAAACAATTTAGTTCAAGCTGAAGGACCACCATTGCTAAAACTTTGCCTGCAAAGCTGGTTCAGCTGGTAAGCGCATCAAGAATTAATGTTTTATAAAAAAGGTTTCAGGAGAAGCACGCACAGATAACAGACAAGACTAAAGCTGCGGTCACACTAGACTTTTTCTCCCCATAGACTTCCGTTCATACGCACGCGAATGCAGCAGACCGGAAACGCAAGCTTGTGCGAAAAGTTTCGCAGTTCGTTGCGTTGCAAAGTTCAAGCTTGGTGAACTCTGACCTGGGAAATCGCATGACGTGACTGCGTGAGACCAATCGATGATCAAAACATGACCTCTCTGGACAGAAATTTTAAATATAGACCAATCTCTCGCTTTTTAAATGTCTAATCATCTTGTTTAATCCCGCCCCTTTTTGCAGCGCCATACGACAGAATTTTGCATGCACAAAACTCTTGTGTGACCGCAGCATAATTCATCATTAGCAATCACACTATAGGTGGTCACCAGCCCTGTTCCTGGAGCGCTACCTTCCTGCAGATTTCAGTTGTAACCCTGACCAAACACCTGTCCTATTAATTGGTTCAGGTGAGTTTGATCAGGGTAGGAGCTGAATTCTGCAGAAAGGTAGATCTCCAGGAACAGAGTTGGAGACCCCTGCACTACAGAAATCTGTAGAAGAATAAAACTCTATAATCAAATACATCCTACCTCCACCATCAATCAATTTTCAGCCACCTTGACTCCACCTTGACTCCCCTTCAAACCTGAGCTAGACACTACTCTAACCACTTTCTTCTGAATAATGGCAAATAATGCGAGTAAAGGCCAATTTATACTTCTGTGTCAAGTGCAGACCCTTCACCACACTATCAGTGATGGGGATAACGGCGCTATAAATAAACAGCGTTACTAACGGCGATACTTTTTTTTCAGTAACGAATAATCAAATGAATTACAGTTTTCCCCGTTACAATGCCGTTACCGTTACTGACAAAAAATGCGCGTTACTATAATTGAGAACACTGAAGCGGTTTTTATGCAAGCAGCGTCTCTCTCAGCCATAGGACCTCTCTTTCTCTAGGGTGTGTGTGTGTGTTCGGGGCTGGGGCGGGACATATAACCAACCAGTGATGATGATTGGTGTGTCTGTGAATGTGGGAGAACGTGATGATTTCCATCGGTTGCCAATCAGAGGCAGAGTAGGGCGGGTGTTCACGCAAGTCGCACACACCAACCTCCAGGATTCAGAACGGTGGCAAATCCAACAAGTTCAAAGGTAGCGTTTGCAAACTGGAAATATAAGCACTACCCTCGTTGAGGTAAAAGGCAAGAATGTTCATGTATCGTGCAACTTATGCCCAGGAAAAAGTAATTCTCTAATTTAATGAAGCACCTCATGTCGTCACATGCCACCACAACATTAGTGGCTTTGCAGGAGATAACGTGAGCTCTGCTACCAAAGGAGGCGACGAAGCCACGACATCAAAGCAAATAAAACTTATTTTTTCTCCACCGCAAACACTTATTACTCAGACAGAATTAAAATAAATAATATCTAGATATATAGTTGAGGACATGCTGCCGGTGTCTCTCACATTGTCCCACAACAACATTAAAATAGTGTAGATTAGTGTACAATGTTTTATATTTATTTTACAGTCATTTGACAAATTTGATTTTTTTAAAGGCAATAGTTACTTTCCCTGGTAATTAGTTACTTTTATAATTATGTAACTCAGTTACTATATGTGAGAAGTAACTAGTAACTATAACTAATTAATCTTGAGCCCCTATTTTGCATTATTAATGGTCATATTTTGGTTTTGGGGGTCTCCAACAACAGGCTGATATGCATGCAAGGTCAAAAAACACTTTCATTGTCTTAAAAATATGCATTTAGTTTTACCTAATTATCCCAACGACTCCCATATGATTCGTTCAGCGATTCACTTGTTCCCAAACCCCTCCTTAGCGCGAAGCTAATCTGCGCTGATTGGTCCGATGACTCAGTCTGTTGTGATTGGTCGACTGGGTTCAGCGCGAGAGAGAAATACCCACCACAGATATGAAGTAGCAGCCAGAGAGTATGTGAGAGCCCAATGCAGGAATGCAATAAAGCAATGCAGTTAAACACCAGCATATTACTCTACTCTTAACCCTCACCCCAAGTGATAACAACGACACACATACAGTATTAATTCACACAGTGGCTAAAGTTGAACTAATTTGAAAACTGACGGCACAGCGCGTGTGAGGAACAGATGATGGTGGCCATAGCAACGACAAACAGCAGAGGATCAGGAACACAAAACACATTTAAAGGAAGAAGCACGCGACGCGTTTTCAATGTGGTTTTGGACACAATATGTGAATAGCTTTAACTTCTAGTGAATAGATTTAACCTGAGAGATACAGTACAAGCACTGTTCTATAATAGATAAGTGATTAAAAGCCACGCGGGGCGATTACAACTTATAACAGACAATTAAACAACACATGTTTTGCAAACTACACAAAACGAGGCAACAATTTTAATCACACTTACATGTTATGATCCAGAGGATGAAGAAACTGGTCCATATGAACTGCAACAGTTACTGAAAAAGTCCCTGTCAAAGTCTGACAAAGTCCCATACATAATAGTCTCTGCTGCTCCTTCCTTTAATAGCATAGAATCCAGCATAGGTTATTGTATCAAAAATCAGAAAAATGACAGGAACAAACACAGCACAAGGTTGGCTATACTGTGGTGTCGTTGTGAAAATGAACTTTAACCCTTTATTCCCCGCAGCCGAATCTCCATCTGTCAGTGATCGTCATCTTTGCGTCATGATCAGTCCCGTGATCCTCAGCGCTCCGCTAGTGTCTGAAGTCAAATGCGCGTTCACATTTTACCGGATATGGAAATACATATTTGGTGATGTACCGTATCCACGTAGACGAGTTCAAACAAAAGATCCGAACCCAACTCGATTCATTCATTCAACTCTGAGTCAACTATTTCACTAAAGAATCAGTAGTTTTAAACACTGTGCACTTTCAGATTTAAAGCTCAGCTGTATGTTTTCATTCACTTAGAGTTGTGCTACACATTACATGGAAGCTCATTTTCAAAAACCCATTATAGGGGCTCTTTAAAGGAACGTGCCCAACACAGCATACTACACGTCACAACATCATGGAGCGCAAGATCAGTGATTGGTCGACTTGGTATGGGTGACAAATGTTGACGGGGCAGAGAGAAGTGGGAGTGGAGCGAGATTGGTGGTGCAAGGGTTTAACAAGTGTTGAGTCTCGTGGAGGAGCTTCGGATGGATATTTTTATTTTTGTTTACTTTATGATTAAAGTTGTTGAATGTTCAGCCAGTGTGAGTTTGACCTACTTCTACAGTAGCATTGCATGCATTTCTGGTGTAAACTCCAAATATCACCAAAAAAACTTGACATAGTGAAACATAGAAGCCCTACTGCATGCTTAAAAGAGTTACTGCAGAACAACACAGCAAGTTATGTGCCGTGAGGGTACGGCGATCACTCTGCACAAAATTATCAATCAGGATTTAGGGTGTTTCTCCGAGCTCTGAGCCCTCCCCAAACCTTGCATGTCAAATCTTTATTCAGTCAATTGTCTAAAAGTCAATTGTCACAAGTCTATGTTATGAAAAGTATCGAAGTGTTTTCTTGCTACTGAGAAATGCAAGACATGCACGCTCATAACGAAATAGATAGAGGTACAGTTTCTTTACAGAAAGCCGACCACAGAAACCCTGATACCACCATCGAAATTCTGAGTGACAAATGCATATCTGCATGAGTCATATTACAACCAGTTGTGTGTGAAGGTCTAGCAGGACATCAAACAGTGAGATGTCAGTGGGTGGATCTCTACACCTTGACACCACTGCAAGCAGAAGCATCTGGGACTTTTTGCGATCGTCATCCTTCCTGCTCTCAGTGACCCAGACTTTGCCTGCACCCCATCTGCTCTTGGGTAACAACTAGTGTCACGTCTTAGTAATACTGGTTTAACTAGCTTCGACTGGTTTATAATGAGGCCAACCAACATCTTACAATATTCAGCAACCTTTTCTAATAACCGGGGCCTTACAGAACACCCTGATTTGCAACTATTTGAGATTGGACTGGTACACAGGTAAATTGGTAGATACCAGCCATGTGCTTTAGTCACTTTACCATTCCAGTTCAACACTGACTACATTTACATGGACATCAGTAGTCTAATTATTTACCCTAACCTGAATAAGACAATAATATGATTAAGGTGTTTACATGAGTTGCTTTTTAAATGTTCCTTTCATGATCCTGTTTTATTGCACATAGATCGATTATTGTCATTGCGTCACCACGCTATCCAACGTTTCCTCCGGAGTTTCATGCAATTTCGGGTGTTTCATTTAACTTCATCAACTTTAACTGCAGTTTGGCAGTTTCACTTTCATTCATGAACATTTCATTCGAGCCCCTGTGACAAACTGAGGTATTGGATGCCAGTATAAAATAAGGACTGGTGGAAGAGTGTTGTTTTAATGGAATTTGATACTGCATGCCGAATGAAAAGAAAAAACGTCTGCATTTCGCAATGCGGGTGTCTGTGGTTCTTTACTGACTCGGTAGATGCAATAGTAGAGAATAGTGTCAAACAGCCGTGTGTGTATGGAATATCCTGTCGCAAAATGTGTCGAAAAGTCCTACATGACGGTAATAGTTTGATTGCGGTGTTTACATGTCTGTATTGCACTTCAATAATCCAACTAAAGTTGGAATTCTCCACATCTTAATTAGATTTCTGTTTAGTTTGATTATGACTTTAGTTGGATTAAGGTAATCAAAAATCGCTGTTTACACGGTAGACTCTTAATCAGATTTTCGTCTTAATCGTATTAAAATCAAGTGTAAACATGTAAACATACTCATTGTTGCAAGAACAATGTGTTCTGTGTGGCCAGAGGAGTTTAAATATCTCAGCATTTTCTGTTTTGCTTTAAGGGCCCTTAATAAGGAAATTCACTAGCACCTTTATGAGTTTGCCAGAGTGGTGTTAAACTCTAACGGGCTACCAGAATTTCTTGTCCATAAAAAAGGGGGGCGACAGGGATTCATTATAAATTTTTTTACAAACACATCAAAGGTCCTAGGTCCAAGGAATCTCGTAGTAAATCTATTAATGTGCCTACAGTTGCAGCGTTGCCGTTTACTCAGGGACACCCTATTAGAGTATGCAGAAGAAATTCCACCTTTGGCTCTCGGTTTAGTTCGCTTCAGTTTTTCCATACAACATGGCCCTTTCCCTTTCCTGCAGACTCCCACCCATCACTATCTTGTTCAGATCAGGCTGCCTTTCTGGATAAGTGCAGCAGCTGCAAATAGGAGTTCTGTGCTCCAGATTGGCAAGAGTACGAGCGGTGGAAAAAAAGCAAATCTTTTCACGGGTTCCCCCCGCAGTATTGGGGGGCATGGGGCCAAGGGGAAGCCCAGGCCAAGTATAACAAACAAAAAGGCTTTCCCCAGCTCTCCCAGGCAGCCCATTCCACTGTTTGACAATGGGTTGCCATGGTCCTTGTTTTGCAAATCATAACACTGTCAACATGTCCAAGAAATTCTGGAGCGGCTTGGTTTTCTTTTCCTTATTTTATTTGCAAGGTCAAAAAAGCACCCATTTCCTTGTCAGATACACAGCGTAAGGAAACCCCTGCATGTGACATAAAGAACCACAAGAGAAAATTGGACTCCCTAAATGCCCAAACTGCCTTAAAAAAGTGACACTGGAATCTTTCGCCTTTCTTTGCCAGTATTGTGCCACATCGAGGTTTGGCCACTTTAAAAGTAATTACAGCTTGACTATGGATTTTTGACACAGTTCAAAACAAAACTGTATGTATTTAATTCATTCTAGCTAATTCCAGTTTCACTCTAAGTAATGGAACGTATATGCTCCAAGACCAGGGGTAAAAAATAAATCTTTGATTCATATTTCACTTTAGATCTTCACTGTAATTGTATTGAAATCAGAGAAAACCACTTGTTAAGAAAGACAATTAGATGGACGTGACAGTTCACTCTTTCTGCTACTGTCTGAAAGCAGGTTCTTGGTGACATTTTAAGTGGTGCATTAGTATGTTGTCACTAAAAGAATGTGACAGAATGGCTGTTCACTACGTTTGAAACATTCCAACAGTCACATATTTTTACGGACGATTCGAAAGCATGTGTCACTTCAAATACACATGCCCTGACAGATACCTTTGAAAAGCATTTTCTAACTTTCCCAACCAGTATGAGTATCACTATAAAAACATCTCTGTCTTTAACATAATGTTTGTTATGATTTCCTACAGACTACACTGCAAAAACTTATCCTTAATCCTTATCTAGTCAAGAGTTACAATATTATTTCTAACCAAAAAAAATCTTTTTGATCTTGATTTAAGGACACAATACTATGCAAGATCAGCCTGTGTAAGATTATTATGATTATCTTTTTTAAAGCTAGTTAGGTTATTCACCTGCAAATTTAGTTTAGCCACAATCAGAGACAATTTAAGACCAGCCTTGTATTATGAAGACTTTATTTTAGATGTAGTAACTTGTTTTAAGTTTTCCCATTAATAAAATGCCCAATTCCGTACTTGTTTTTTAGAGATAAAATACATTACATTATATTTTGTAGCAATAAACTTCATTACTTAGAGAAGCAACTAGCATATACTGTAATATTGCATTGAAATATTGCATATAATATTGCATTAATATTTCATCTTAATTAGAATAATACATTGTGGGCATTACGCAAACCTGATTTTCCAAGTAGGACATGTTCCTGGATTAACATCTATGTTGATCCCGGAACAACATTCCAATCAGCCAATCAGAATTAAGGGATACGTTTACAGTTTATGTTCAGGTTTATGGTTAGGTTTATGCACTTCTACATGATTGTTATCCAACTACTATTCCCATCTGATTTTGGGAATAATCACTGTTATGGTTGGGTTTAGGGGTAGGGAATAGGTATGGATTATGAAAATGATGTTCCAGGATCAACATAGATGTTAATCCAAGATCGCAACGTACTTGGCAAAATCATGACGTGCTTGGGCATTATGCATGTATGTCTGATCCTGATATAATTTATACAATAATCTTTAAATGACAGTTTAAATGCTTTGGCTCATTTTAAGACAATGAAAATTCTTAAATTAAGAGGAATCCTCTTGTTTAGTAACTCTAGTTTAAAGACCTTTTCATACAAAATAAGAAAAGCAAAATGCTATTAACAAGCAAGCTAGTTTTAAGATAATTTGACTAAACACACTGCTTGGAATAAGTGTTATAATACTTATTTTAAGATATTTACTAAAGCCTAGGTAAGTTTTCTTAGTATAGTATAATTTAAGTATAAGTATCATACTGCACTGGCAGATCATTTGATGGGTTTCTAGGCTGTATCTTTTTAAATCATTCATTTATTTGTTGTTTTTTATATATACAGTTGAAGTCAGAATTATTAGCCCCCCTGCCAATTTTTTCCCCAACGGAAAGAAGATTATTTTTCAACACATTTCTAAACCTAATAGTTTTAATAACTCATTTCTAATAACTGATTTCTTTTATCTTTGCCATGATGACAGTACATAATATTTTACTAGATATTTTTCAAGAGACTAGTATTCAGATTAAAGTACAATTTAAAGGCTTAACTAGATTAATTAGCAAGTTAAGGTAATTCGGCAAGTCACTGTATAATAGAGGTTTGTTCCGTAGCCAATTGAAAAAAATATTGCTCAAGGGGGTTAATAATATTGACCTTAAAATGGTTTTTAAAAAATGTAAAACTGCTTTTATTCTAGCCGAAATTAAACAAATAAGTCCAGAACAAAAACAATTATAGGAAATACTGCGAATCTTTTTCTTGCTCTGTTAAACATAATCTGGGAAATATTTGAAAAAAATATAAATATTATTACATTATTACATTTTTTAATATGTAGCAACCTGGTCAATATGTTCAACTCACCATCATCAAGATAGGCCTGATCCAGGTTCTCCTGCTTGACCGTGACTCGTCCAGGTACATTGGCTCTCGGTTCTTCTGCAGAGGAACATCTCTGGGGCTCAACTTGGGCAGGCGGTGACCTGTCTTTGGCCACTCTCTGGAGAAAAGGCTGCTGCTGGATGACTGTGGGGTAATTCTGAGGGTGTTGGGCTGCTTGGGCTGGTGCTGGGGAACGGTTTGCCCCTGTGGGTTGAGGACCATGCTGATTGTAGCCCTCACAATAAATGATGTGCTGATGTTCTGGGGGTGGTGGTGCAGGGGGTTCTCCTCCTCGGAGCAGGTGATGATTGGTTGGAGAAAATTGGATGATTGAGGGATGCTGGTTGCTGGGATGTTGGCTTCCCAGATGAGAGGACTGGGCTGGGGAACCAGTGTGGACCAGAACTGATCGATGGGAGTCTGGTATTATAGCGGCTGCCGTCTGAGAGTAAATGGGACTGCTGGACAAGCTTTTTCCAGGACGGGAGTACATTATGGCAGGGCTCTGCTGTTGAAATCGGTGGTCTGGAGGGGAGACACCCAGGCGGGTCTGCTGACATGGGACAAGGCCAGGCACCAGGCTGTCTGGGGTGATCACCCCACGAGGGCTATAGTACGGCTGGGGAGAAACTCCCAGCATCTGTGACATGGAATAACGCATCCGTCCAGATTCATATTCATCCACTGGCTCTGTCTTAATAGATGGTACTGAGGACGTACAATGAGAAAGTAATCACGATAGAGCTTTCAAAGAACATTTATCAATTCTGAATCTGGGCTTATAATTGATATCATGGGAATGACAACACATTTTTAGTATATTATATGCAAAGTATTAAATGTGGCCCTGGACCACAAAACCAATAAGGGTAAATTTTTGGAAGATTTAGAAATCTGAAAGGTTAATAAATAAGATTTCCTTTGATTTATGGTTAGTTAGGATAGGACAATATTTGGCAGATATACAAAAATGTGAAAATAAGCAATCTGGGGGGTTTTAAAAAAATCTAAATATTGAGAAAATCACCTATAAAGTTGTCCAAATGGCATTTTTAGCAATGCATATTGATAATAAAAAATAGGTTTTGATAGATTTACAGAAAATTTACAAAATAATTTTATGGAAGATGATCTTTACTTACTATTCAAATAATTTAATAAAAATCAATCATTTTGCTGATGTATTTTTGGCTATTACCAGTCTTAGTAGTCCAGGGTTACAAATAATTCCCCTATATCAGCCTTAGGGTGTGTTCACAATTAGCAGGCCTGGTTAGATTAAAATAACCTCATTTATTCATTCATTTTCTTTTCGGCTTATTCCCTTTATTAATCAGGGGTCGCCACAGCGGAATGAACCGCCAACTTATCCAGCATATGTTTTACGCAGCAGATGCCCTTCCAGCTGCAACCCATCACTGGGAAACACCCATACACTCTCATTCTCACACATACACTACGGGCAATTTAGTTTTATCCAATTCATATAGCGCATGTCTTTGGACTTGTGGGGGAAACCGGAGCACCCGGAGGAAACCCACGCGAACCCGGGGAGAACATGCAAACTCCGCACAGAAATGCCAAATGAGCCAGCCGAGGCTCGAACCAGCGACCTTCTTGATGTGAGGCGACAGCGCTACCCACTGCGCCGCCCTAAAATAACCTCTGGAGTTATTACTCAGTTAGTGTTTATGATTCATTTAAATAGGTGTGAGTCCTGCTATTCTTAGACCTTGTGCACGCCAAGTAAGTGGACCAAGACCTGCATAATGATGGGTCTTGTTCTGCTTACAAACAAGCTCAACTCAACAGAAATATGAATTATGCAACATGGACCAATGATAAAAACTGCATGTGACAGAATACTCAAGCATAGCTGTTTTTTTTCTTATCATAAGAGCTATGTTACCTGTTACAATTCAGTACAGGCATAAAAAAACATCTCCTTGCACCAGATCTTTGTTTTTGTGCACATTAAAGGAATTTGTGCCTTTGTATGGAGTCTTTACCTCTTCACAAGTCCTAAGCTGATAAAACTACCATCACATGTAGCAAATATGAGTGGATTTATCTCCGCATATAAAGATTCTTAGGATGTCCTGTAAGTTCCATTACAAAACATGAATTACAAAAGCCATTTCAGGTTTAGGATTGGTTTTAAATATGCATCCTTTCCATTTTGTGGTTTGGCCCAAAAGAACTGAACAATAATTGTGAACACATCCTTAGAGGTACAGGAGCAAAAACAAAATAGAAAAACACTTTGCGCACCTGGTAGAGGTGTGTAGGTGAAATGCTGAGGTTGACTGCGCTTCCTTTTCCCATTTATTACATAGAAATTGACCTTGACAGCATGGCAAATGGATGGATCTCTATATGGAGGGACCTCAATGAACAGCATGCTCTGTGAATGAGATAATTGTTTATTTGCAGCATCTACAGTCACTTTTCAAGGAGAGCACTAAATATAGACCTTCAGGAAGTGCAAGCATTGGCATAATGCATGCTTTATACTTACTGCTTGACTTTTGTCTTTGTCAACTGTTGCTTCCAGTTCCCAAATTTGCTGTCCATCTGGAAACAGGAAGAGAAAAATGTTCAGATGGATTTCCAAAGTTAAACATACATATTTAAAGTAATGCCCAATACCTCAGACAGACTTAATCTGAGAATTTAACTGAAAACAAACAGGAAGTGCATTTTCAGATTTCAATTAAAGATTACAAGATCTCTTACAAGATTTCTTAATGAAATGCACAGATGAATTGTTCACGACAAAACTAGCAGTGTGAGCTAACAAAAATCTATATGGTTGATTTCGATTTCATGTGTACTTTATTATATATTATTTGAGATCAATAAAGGGCATGCATCATGCTTGTGAGTAAAGTCAAAGTTCTTCCTTTAGTTGTTTGGGGAAATACAGGATTGGCCAAGCAGCTTTGTGCATTGATTTGACCTTTCTCGCTAGCACACAATGCTTCATAATGACTCAACTCTGTTTTGACAGCTAAAGTGGGTGACGAGTTGTGGGTTTGTCTGTCATATGCATAGATCATAGGGCAGTTAAATAATTCCTCGCCTACAGACTGGTTCCCATACCATAGAGGTTGCATGCGACACAAGTCATGTTACATTTGTACCACACACTCACTTCCTCATATATCACTGCTGATGTCAAAACACAATACAGGCTCAAATCGTCAAAAGAAAAAGTTGAACTCAAATTCATGCCAACCATCGAGGACTTCGAGGACAACACATACACTTAATACACAAGTACACTTCATTAAATATGTACACAAAGACATCTCCTATATGCTTTAAAATTGCAGGTTAACTATGTCTGTATATAATAACTTATATTTGACTGTAACTTGAACTTAATTTGATGTGAACCTTTTGTAAAAGCTGCTTTGAAACAATAATTATTGTAAAAAGCGCTCTACAAATAAACTTAAATTGAATGTGTACATTCGCGAAAGCACATTTTTATGTGATGACAATACTCTGTTGGTCAAAATACTTATTTTTGCTCGTATTCATAAGACTTTAAAATTGTAAAGGGTTTGTTTTTTTTATAATTATTTTTTAGGGGCTTTTCATCTTTATTTAGATAGGAAAGTGGAGATTACAGACAGGAAAAAATTTGGAGCAGGGGGAAGAATCGGCAAAGGACCTCGAGCTGGGAGTCGAACTCGGGTTGCCATGAGCACCTCAGTGCTATGTGTCGGCGCACTTAACCACTAGGCTATTGGTGCCGACTAAAAGGTTTGTTTTTATTTTATATATTAATAACTACAAACACTGATGTCTTTTTAAAATGACAAAATTACTGTCTTTCTCTCTCAAGGTGAGAATAGCCACAGATAAACATACTGACAAAGACACTCCTCCGCATATTGTCTTTCTAACAAAAAAAGTGTCTTGCCAAATGCAAACCAACATATTGTTTAAAGTGAATAAGTAATGATTTTCAGTAATGGATGATTTTCAGATAATTTTGTGGTAAAACCTCTAACCATTATCAACTAGTCAGCAAAAGCTCCTTAGATACATATCTACTATCTGTTTTTAGCCTTACTTCATTCATTCATTCATACATTTTCTTTCAGCTTAGTCCCTTATTTATCAGGGGTCGTCACAGCGGAATGAACCGCCAACTATACACAGCAGATGCCCTTCCAGCTGCACACAGTACTGGGAAACACCCATACACTCTCACATTCACACATACACACACAATCATACACTACGGCCAATTTTGTTTACCCAATTCACTTATAGCGCATGTCTTTGGGGGAAACCGGAGCACCCAGAGGATACCCACGCCAACACGGGTAGAACATGCAAACTCCACACAGAAACGCCAACTGGCCCAGCCGTGACTCGAACCAGCGACCTTCTTGCTGTGAGGGGACAGTGCTAACCACTGAGCCACCTTGCCGCAGCCTTATTTCAGTGACTTTAAAAAGTTTTTTTTTTCTAACGACTCATATCCCTATTTTGTTCAAAAATACAACATCATACATACAGTTGAAGTCAAAATTATTAGCCCTTTTTAAAATATTTTCCAAATGATGTTTAAAAGAGCAATACATTTTTCACAGTATTTCCGATATTTTTTCTTCTGGAGAAGTCTTATTTGTTTTATTTCGGCTAGAATAAAAGCAGTTTTTAATTTTTTTAAGCAATATTTAATTTTGATTGTCTACAGAACAAACCATCGTTACACAATGACTGCTTGCATATTATTGTTGCACACTTTGAACTAAATACATTGTCATCAGACTTCAATATATTAATCAAACTGAAAAAAAACCCACACAAATATTAGGGTATGCCAACATTTCTCCAGTGCCCCCAAAACCCCCTTGGATTCCAATGGGTTAAACCAAATGATTTTGAATTGTGCATCTCTAAAACCAGAGTTACATAACAGCCCACGTTGCAGTCAGTCTTTTGAATTCATACACAAACTGAAAAACCATAGTGATACAAATAAACAGCATGTAGCAGAAAATATCTTTAAACCAGAGCAGAAAGTAGAATTCCTACCGAATTAGTCATTAAACCAGGAACGATTTAGCTCTGTATCACAGCAGCAGCATGTGGGAAACCCCTCGTTGGGCTGCAAATGAGAGACATGGGGCTCAAATGAGTCAGCATTGTGGAGGGGGATTCCATACGCAGAGCCAGGACAACATATTAAAACTTGCTTTATGATCAAACTGCTCCGCTTTCACCCTTGACAGGTGATGAGTGCTTCTTCCTTGGCCAATCTGTTTGTTTGCAGTTTGTTCCAAAGCTCCTTGTTCAGGATGCCTTTTTTCTTTTTCTTATAATTAGCCATAGAAACGTTGAGAGTGGAAGCCCAGCTCAGCATGAGGAGCAAAATCAGCAAGAGCCAGCAAATCTGCTGCCAAAGACAACTGTCTCCCATTTTAGAGGGATTTCACAGTCATGACTGCCCAGAACGCTCTGTCAGGAGGAGAAACCCTCCATAGCTAAAGCAAAACTTGCTTTTATTCTTCTGTTTTTAGCTTTTATAGCAGAAATGCAATTGGCAATCGCATACAGAGGGCTCAGAAAATGTGCATTATTAAATTAAATTACATAACTTAAATCAAATATAATTGTTCTTCTTCTACTACTACTACTACTACTACTACTAATACTAATAATAATCATTATTAGTTGTTATTACGGCCATAGTAGTAGTAATAGCAACAACAACAACAACAATACTACCAAAAATGCAAATACAGTGCATCCGGAAAGTATTCATAGCGCTTCACTTTTTCCACATTTTTTTATGCTACAGCCTTATTCCAAAATGGATTAAATTCATTTATTTCCTCAAATTCATTTATTTCCTTCTACACACAATACCCCATAATGACAATGTGAAAAAAGATTTTTTGAAATTGTTGCAAATTTATTAAAAATGAAAAACCTGAAAAATCACATGTACATAAGTATTCACAGTCTTTGCTCAATAGTTTGTTGATGCACCTTTGGCAGCAATTACAGCCTCAAGTCTTTTTGAATATGATGCCACAAGCTTGGCACACCTGTCTTTGGGAATTTTTGCCCATTCCTCTTTGCAGTACCTCTCAAGCTCTATTAGGTTGGATGGGAAGCGAGGGTGTACAGCCATTTTCAGATCTCTCCAGAAATGTTCAATAGAATTTAGGTCTGGGCTCTGGCTGGGCCACTCAAGGACATTCACCGAGTTGTTGTGAAGCCACTCCATTGATATTTTGGCGGTGTGCTTTGGGTCATTGTCCTGCTGGAAGGTGAACCGTCGCCCCAGTCTGAGGTCAAGAGCACTCTGAAGCAGGTTTTCATTTAGGATGTCTCTGTACATTGCAGCTTTCATCTTTCCCTCTATCCTGACTAGTCTTCCAGTTCCTGCTGCTGAAAAACATCCCCACAGCATGATGCTGCCACCACTATGCTTCACTGTAGGGCTGGTATTAGCCTGGTGATGAGCGGTGCCTGGTTTTCTCCAAACGTAACGCCTGGCATTCACTCCAAAGAGTTCAATTTTAGTCTCATCAGACCAGAGAATTTTGTTTCAGATGCCTTTTGGCTGCTATGTGCCCTTTACTAAGGAGTGGCTTCCGTCTGGGCACTCTACCATACAGGCCTGATTGGTGGATTGCTGCACAGATGGTTGTCCTTCTGTAAGGTTCTCCTCTCTCCACAGAAGAATGCTGGAGCTCAGACAGAGTGACCATCGGGTTATTGATCACCTCCCTGACTAAGGCCCTTCTCCCCCGATCACTCAGCTTAGATGGCCGGCCAGCTCTAGGAAGAGTCCTGGTGGTTCCAAACATCTTCCACTTATGGATGGAGGCTAATGTGCTCATTGGAACTTTCAGAGCAGCAGAGATTTTTCTGTAACCTTCCCCATCCTTGTGCCTCGAGACAATCCTGTCTCGGAGGTCTACAGACAATTCCTTTGTCTTCATGCTTTGTTTGTGCTTTGACATGCACTGTCAACCCTGGGACCTTATATAGACAAGTGTATGCCTTTTCAAATCATGTCCAATCAACTGAATATACCACAGGTGAACTCCAAATAAGCTGCTGAAACATCTCAAGAATGATCAGTGGAAACAGAATTTACCTGAGCTCAATTTAGAGCTTCACGGCAAAGACTGTGAATACTTATGTACATGTGATTTTTCAGGTTTTATATTTTTAATAAATTTGCAACAATTTCAAAAAATCTTTTTGTCACATTGTCATTATGGGGTATTGTGTGTAGAATTTTGAGGAAATAAATGAATTTAATCCATTTTGGAATAAGGCTGTAACAAAAAAAAATGTGGAAAAAGTGAAGCGCTATGAATACTTTCCGGATGCGCTGTACATGAATAATAATACAACCCAAATTCAGAAAAAGTTGGGACAGTATGGAAAACGCAAATAAAAAAGAAAGTAGTGATTTCTAAATTTACTTTGACTTGTATTTCATTGCAGACAATACAACAAACATAATTTCAAGAGTTCAAACTTAGATGTTGCTTGATTATAATAGCAGGTTTGGCATGCTGTCCCGGGAGAGAACCCTGAGCTCGAAGATAATTGAGCCCAGGGCTCCCGCCTGGTCAATGAGCATGTAAGAGGGTACGCTATCAGGTAGTTCTCGAGAGCTCCCCCTGGTAAAGGAGGAAAAGGGGGAGATGGGGTTGACGGGGGATTCTTCAAAAAACAAAGATAAGGGAGTAATGCTAGACGGGCTATTTATAGTGAGTTTGGATGCTCAATGCTTTACTGTTCCAACTTTTTTTTAAATGTGCTGCAAGAACTAAAATTGGGATACGTATTTATTAAAAAAAACCCAATAAAAATCATGAGGAACACATTAAATAATGTTTGTTGTATTGTCTGCAATAAAATACAAGTCAAAGTAAATTTAGAAATCACAACTTTCTTTTTTTATTTGCGTTTTCCATACTGTCCCAACTTTTTCTGATTTGGGGTTGTAATAAATTATGCCATTTCGAAGAAAGCTAATTACTTTTACAGACAACCACACTGCTTTTCCATTTGTCAGCTAAGCATAAACAGATGGTCAATCTTGATAATTGTATTCATTTACTAATTATTCATTTACTTTTAACATTGAAAACACAATACATTTATTTGTGAGCATTAATGCTTAGAAAGAAAGTGAGCTGGAGAAAAATAAATCTACATCTTAAGGTTACCTAAAGAGCGTTCGATGAGTCAGTTCTTTTCTGATAGACTAAACACATTATCCTCAACCAGCAGCGTACACCTAATAAATCAGTAAACAAAATTTAGCATTCTACCAAAACAAACAAAACCTAGACGACATATTGCGAACATCAATAAAACCGAACGTAAACAGCGACAGAGAAGCAAATGTGAACACAATGGGTGAAAAAAGAAACAAAAAACAAAAGAGTGACAGGAACTTTGAAGGTTGAAGATGCACTTTTTAATCAAACAGCTGTGACTGGATTTTATTTGCAAGCAAAACTGTCGGGTGCCACCTGTCCGAGGCAAAAAGCGGCGTCAATAAGAGCAAGTAGTCAAAGCACACACGCACACACACACACACACACGCAATCACGCACACACACACACACACACACACACACACACACACACCTACATACACACACACTCCATCTGCCGTTTAACATGCATGAAAGAGCACAGTGTGTGGGAGTGCCATAACAATGACACCTGCAGACTAAAGGCTCTGCCACCAACACCACAACAACCTCTAAAACACATATTTGATACACTAAACACACTGAGGTACATCTACAGGAAGTCTGTTGACTTTCTATTCTGTAAAGGAACACTCCACTTTTTTTGTTTTACTCCCATAGAGTTAAACAGTTGAGTTTTACCATTTTTGGGTCAATTCAGCCGATCTCCGGGTCTGGTGGGAGCACCAGCTATTAGCTTAGCTTAGCAGAAATCAATAATGACCAAAGAGCATTTAAATCTTGACTCCTCTGTTACATTGTGTACATTGGTAACTTTGCTGACTTACCATGACTGCAGCAGGCGCAATAATATTACGAAGTGCCTGAAAATTAGCTAAATTACATAAATTTAACACTAAATTTTGCACAGAGTAACGTTTAGAAGGGATACAGCTGCAGATACTCACATCAATATAGCATACTTTTTGTGACACTGTACAACAATTAATATTTTTCCATTACTTTGAGGGTTGGATTTAGGGTTGGGGTAGGGGTAGACATTAATAAAATACAATTAATGGATAATGTAATAAATAATTCTTGTTAACCTCTGGCCGCATCTGTATCCCTTCTAGCAACAACTTGCCTTGCAACTATGGAGACATTTGTGGAAGACGATTCAAATATATCATAACATGTTAGTGAGCAAACTTTTAATAAAGTAATATTATGACAAGCTATTAAAAAAAAACACTCCACTAAAAAAAAAAAAAAAAAGGCAAATTTTAAACTCCCATGGAGTTAAACAGTTGAGTTTTACAATTTTTTCATCCATTCAGCTGATCTCTAAGTCTGGCAGGAGCACTATTGGCTTAGCTTAGCTTAAATCATTGAATCAGATTAGGCCATTAGCATCTCGCTTTTAAAATGACCAAAGAGTTTCGATGATTTTGCTATTTAAAGCTTGATTCTTCTGTAGTTACATTGTGAACTAAGACGGCTAGAAAATGAAAAGTTGCTATTTTCTAAGCCGATATGGCTAGGAACTTTACTCTCATTCAGGTGTAATTATAAAGGAACTTTGGCACAATGATATTACGCAGTTCCGTCAATGTTACATTCTGTCAATGTAACCATCGTGACCACCTGCTTGCACAGGGAGTGTGCATTGTGACCATGGAGACATCTAGACACGATCCACCACCGCACCATCATAAACACAACAGAAACAGTAAGATATGATTTGATGTAATCAACCAACTAAACAACCAACCCTTTTCCATTTGGAGAATTATAGTTATTAATAGTCTATATAAACAATAAATTTATAAAATACATAATCTAGGAATCGCGACACAGTGGCTCAGTGGTTAGCACTGTCGCCTCACAGTAAAAAGGTCGCTGGTTCGAGTCCCGGCTGGGCCAGTTGGCATTTCTGTGTGGAGTTTGCATGTTCTCCCCGTGTTGGCGTGGGTTTCCTCCGGGTGCTCCGGTTTCCCCCACAGTCCAAAGACATGTGCTATAATTGAATTGGGTAAACTAAATTGGCCATAGTTTATGTGTGTGAATGAGTGTGTATGGATGTTTCCCAGTACTGGGTTGCAGCTGGAAGGGATAAGTTGGCTGTTCATTCCGCTGTGGCAACCCCTGATGAATAAAGGGAATAAGCCGAAGGAAAATGAAAGAATGAATCTAGGAATCTAGGGCTGAGAATGGTTTGTAATTGTGTTGCGCTGTACCAAGCTCATGTGGAAACAACTGTAACCATGCCTGACTGTTCTCAGAACAGTTTGGCAGGATAGTGGAAAATTGGCTCATGTAATTAGTAATTAAGTTACCTCGACGGCCTGTGTCAACTACACTCTTGTCAGACAAAACACTTGTCTACAGTTGTGGCCAAGTTTTGAGAATTACATAAATATTGGAAATTGGAAAAGTTGCTGCTTAAGTTTTTATAATAGCAATTTGCATATACTCCAAAATGTTATGAAGAGTGATCAGATGAATTGCATAGTCCTTCTTTGCCATGAAAATTAACTTAATCCTGAAAAAAACTTTCCACTGCATTTGATTGCTGTCATTAAAGGACCTGCTGAGATCATTTAAGTAATCGTCTTGTTAACTCAGGTGAGAATGTTAACGAGCACAAGGCTGGAGATCATTATGTCAGGCTGATTGGGTTAGAATGGCAGACATGACATGTTAAAAGGAGGGTGATGCAAAGAAACGTGTGCAGTCATCATTGCGTTGCATAAAAATGGCTTCACAGGCAAGGATATTGTGGCTACTAAGATTGCACCTAAATCAACAATTTATAGGATCATCAAGAACTTGAAGGAAAGAGGTTCAGTTCTTGTTAAGAAGGCCTCAGGGCATCCAAGAAAGTCCAGCAAGCGCCAGGATCGTCTCCTAAAGAGGATTCAGCTGTGGGATCAGAGTGCCACCAGTGCAGAGCTTGCTCAGGAATGGTAGCAGGCAGGTGTGAGCGCATCTGCACGCACAGTGAGGCGAAGACTTTTGGAAGATGGCCTGGTGTCAAGAAGGGCAGCAAAGAAGCCACTTCTCTTCAAAAAAAACATCAGGGACAGATTGATCTTCTGCAAAAAGTATGGCGAATGGACTGCTGAGGACTGGGGGAAAGTCATATTCTCCGATGAAGCCCCTTTCCGATTGTTTGGGGCATCTAGAAAAAGGCTTGTCCGGAGAAGAAAAGGTGAGCTCTACCATCGGTCCTGTGTCATGCCAACAGTAAAGCATCCTGAGACCATTCATGTGTGGGGTTGCTTTCATCCAAGGGCGTGGGATCACTCACAATTTTGCCCAAAAACACAGCCATGAATAAAGAATGGTACCAAAACATCCTCCAACAGCAACTTCTTCCAACAATCCAACAACAATTTGGTGAAGAACAATGCATTTTCCAGCACGATGGAGCACCGTGCCATAAGGCAAAAGTGATATCCAAGTGGCTCGGGGAACAAAACGTTGAAATGTTGGGTCCATGGCCTGGAAACTCCCCAGATCTTAATCCCATTGAGAACTTGTGGTCAATCCTCAAGAGGCGGGTGGACAAACAAAAACCCACTAATTCTGACAAACTCCAAGAAGTGATTATGAAAGAATGGGTTGCTATCAGTCAGGATTTGGCCCAGAAGTTGATTGAGAGCATGCCCAGTCGAATTGCAGAGGTCCTGAAAAAGAAGGGTCAACACTGCAAATACTGACTCTTTGCATAAATGTCATGTAATTGTCGATAAAAGCGTTTGAAACGTGTGAAGTGCTTGTAATTATATTTCAGTACATCACAGAAACAACTGAAACAAAGATCTAAAAACAGTTTAGCAGCAAACTTTGTGAAAATAATATTTGTGTCATTCTCAAAACTTTTGGCCACGACTGTACATATAGACATCAGCAGAGTGTCATTGTGAAAAAACCTTGCATCCAAGATATATTATTACGCACTGACAAGTTTTGCTTGCTACACAACCGAAAATGTGCTAGAATTCTGTTTTTCAAAAGACTTTTAAATTTGGCATTGTAGTATTATAAAGTAATATAAAGTTTTCTCACCGGTGAATGACTCATTATTCAACATATAAATGTTGTCTATGTTCATCTATTGAGTGTGCGTTCATGACTTCAGAAGGCGTGGCTTTTGAATGCAGTTTGTATGTAGAGAGGTATGTGCATTTTCAATGTTTTCAGGCTAAAGATAGCATTTTTCCTACTGCACTTTTAAAGTCGTCATGAAATCAAAATTGACTCTTTTTATTTTTATGTATACACATTAGTGCTTGTAATAAACGATGTATCTGTGCACTTCATTATTTTGTAAAAATGTATTTGCCCTCTAATTAAATACCATAACCTTCCCTCCCCCTTGAAACGACTTCCTGGTCACTTCCTACTTCCTGGTCACATGGAATTCCTTTAGGGTGGGTTATCAGTCTCGTTTCTGCTCTGAATTCGTCCATTCATCAATCTTCCTTGATTTTATTAGCAACGCCCATCTTTAAACAATCCAATTTGTTCCCAAAGGACAAAACCATGCACCGGTTTACATTTTTTCTTATTTCAGGACAGTTTCAAGTGGATGTACATCATGATAGCTGAAAAACGGTCAATCTTAACTTCTGTTTCATGCCATCTTTAAGCTTTTCTTGCACCAATAAAACATTGACAATAAATTCAGAAATATAATTAGACTTTTTTTTCTGTTCCGGCCAGAAATTAACAAATAAACAGCAGAACAGGGAAATAATTAGTAGTTGAATAATGATTTTATCCTTCTGATTGGGCAAAATAGCTAATAGAGTACACTAGCATATTGTTTGCCTCAAAACTAAAATGCATGCTTTCAAAGCCAACAACTGTCATTTTGAATTCATGTGACCTTTAAAGTACACACAAGCAAAAACTAATAATAAAAAATACGAGACAAACAGGTAAATCAATCTGATAATGACAGTGTAATTGGAACCTGTCTGCGTGGATCAGCCGCTGCACTGTTTGTACATAAAGCTGGCACTGTATTCAGATCAGAAATCTAAAACTCCATGCAAATGCGAGTGAAACAGATTAGAAAAGGTCATAATTCAAATGAAAGCCTAATAGCCTTTTGCAGTCCGCTGTCATTCATAAAGATCGGCGATGAGTCTGCAGCTGTTAAGTACTTTATTTTGCTCATTTCAGATAAAACAATGCCTCATGAATATGGAAACTGAATGAGAAAGAACATTATGATTTATATGCATAATATTCCAGACAACACTACATATGTCACTAAACACAAAGGAGCAACAGAAGCGCAACCTGCATGATGAAACAACAACAAAGAAAGGACAGTGACGCTTTGCCTCTTATCTTCAAAATAATGCAAATTGTTGATGGGCTCTCGTTGTGTGAGTCACATAAAATAAACAATGAGCACAAAAACAAGTGTCATGAAAGCAACAAAACCTGACATTAAAGTAGGCGTTTTTGCCATTTTAAAGCTCTCAATTTTTTTGAAGGTCTCCTACAATTGGTTTACATCTCCCAAGGTTAAAATAAATACCACTTTAATTATTCTTTTGATATCCATTCCAGCATCAGCTCTTTTCTTTATCTCTAAACTGCCTTCCTGAGAGCCTACTCTACTCTGATTGGTCAGATGGCCTAGTCTGTTGGGATTGGTTGAACAATCCCAGCACATGTCAAAAATTAAACCCTTAATACCATATCTTATTTTAAAGGCACAATATGTAAAAATAATTCATTAAATTATCCAAAAGCCACTAGAACACCTTTAATTATTTTGCTGACTTATGTATTTAAATTATCCTAAATGTTTTCAAGAACGTTCAAATCCAGAGATGGAGTGTGTCCTATAAGACAGGGGTCACCAAACTCAGTCCCGGAGTTTAGCTCAAACTTGCCTCAACACACCTGCCTGGAAGTTTCTAGTATACCTAGTAAGAGCTTGATTAGCGGCTTCAGGTGTGTTTGATTAGGGTTGGAGCTAAAATCTGCAGGACACCGGCCCTCCAGGACCGAGTTTGGTGACCACTGCTATAAGACATTTATTATTATGAGTCTTTATTCATTGTTATAAACCTTACCAAGCATTTTTGTTTGTTTACTGTTTTGTTGTTCCTGTTCTTGCCCTGTTCGTAACGTGAAACAATACTGTGCACTGAGCGAATGTCTGCATCCGAAATCCCATACTTCCCTACTATTTAGTATGTGAGCTAAGTAGTATATCTGAATTCACGGTATTTGAAAAACAGTAGGCGAGAGGTACCCAGATGACCGGCGAGATTCTGTAGTGTGCATCCAATGGACGCTTCACTATCCCATGATGCCATGTGAGAGAATTCCTGAATTTGAGTGAAGCGATGTGACTGACATGGGTAGGTCGTGTGATAATAACAAATGGCGGATGTAGTACATACGATTTCCATTCATACTACTCACATTCATATATAGAACATACTTTTTTAATGATCGTGTAGTAAATTCAAGTAAAAATGTAGTACCTAATTGAGTAGTAGGCAATTTCAGACACAGCGCATGTGTCTGTGGTGCTTATAAGTATGTCTGTAATTGTTTTGCAGGTGAGAATCTAATCAGAGTTCAGGTAATCTGTATCAGGTGTGTGTGTGCAATGAATGCAAATAATTGTGGGGGGTGTAGTCCAGGTGGCTGGTGTAATGTTTGTATAGCTGGGGTGCCCTCTAGTGGATCTCATGGGCACTCCAGCTGATAATCATGAACATATGTCATGTTTTGGTAATGAAAACCGAATCTACGGTTAAAAAGTCTACAAATCATATCTAAAGCTAACAACAAGCTATTGACTTCCTTAATAATTGTTTTCCTTAGGGATGAAATTTTCAGCCGATACCGATAACCGATATCTCTTAATTTTTAGAGGCCGA
>CAIGQV010019951.1:24251341-24271366 GCA_903798115.1 Danio jaintianensis | reverse complement strand
ACACACACATACATTTTTCATATATCTCTGCATGAAAAAACAAAAGGTCAAACACATACAGAGAACAAGAGAACAGAGAACAGTTTTAAAACCCTAACATCAGAAATATCTGAACATATCTCTGAACTTTATAAATTAGCTATTTGTTTCTATGGCAAACTTTCTATTATATCGAGAAAATAAATAAAAAATATATATAACATATATATATATATATATATTTTTTTTAATGACAGCTGCAACACTTACCATGAGTTTTCTCCATGAAGATCACCTTTGAATCTGCGCTGAAGTTTTGGCCGGTGAGGATCATCTGTTGGCCCCCAAGAACAGAACAAGCGTCCATGTCCTGCTTTTCCACCATGGGCAGCTCATGGGCAGATCTCTGGGCTACAGAGTCAAATAATAGGAAACAGAGCATGTAAATGTTTGGACTGAAATTAAAATGGTCCCCTTCCATTTTGGCAATCCACTTAGCATCCATGAACTACTAATTCCTGAATCAATAACTCATTTTGGATGAATAAATGACCAGTAAAATGCTCATAAAATGCAAAATGATTTATAACATTTATATCAATACCCTTTAAACCTTTTATGTTCTACCCAATTGTCAAGAAAATGTCATTTTATAGGATGACATTTATATATATAATTCTATATATATATATAATTTACTACTGTATAATCTTTTTTTTTTTAGATATTTATGTAAATACATGTCAGAATAAGTCTGATTCAATCTTTCCAAACAGGAATGGGAATTTTGCTACCACAATATTGGTATTATTAATCTATCATTACCTAATACTACATGGTTTTAGGGGCATTTTGTCCACAGACTGTCATATGATCAGCTTTTCATGACTTCAATAAAGCTTTTGATCCTTTTACACTAAATGATGCTGAAAGTCCCTGGGTTATTTCAATACTTGAGAAAAACTATGAGACTTGGTTCCCTAATTAACATGCTTTTTTATTTATTTTGTGGAGATATGTAAAATCAAAGTCTACATCATTAGACTAAATGAAAAATTTGCACAATGGAATATTATTTCTCCCATATTTTTCTCTCTCTCTCTCTATCTATCTATCTATCTATCTATCTATCTATCTATCTATCTATCTATCTATCTATCTATCTATCTATCTATCTATCTATCTATCTATCTTATTTACTAAAATGCACTAAAACATTGATGTTAATTGTTGCTTGGTTCAAGTTGCAGCTGAATGATGCATGAAATAACACAAAGTACTATGATGTAAGTATGCGTGTCATGCAGCAGATCATGAATCATTCATAATTTAGCTCAGGGGATTTGTGCAATTCATATTTGCATTGAAATGAACAGGCTTTTAACTAGGAATATTAGCTGAAATCAATTTGCTTTCTTCAAACTCACGTTAAGCCATGTAAACAAACAGGTGGGATGATCCAGCATATTAAACACCCTCTTTATTGACTTTTCAAGACGATGAAGTTTGTTGTCACGTTATTAAAGGATGTGAACTCATATTATCTGTGATTTAATATCCGCTACGGCAGCTGTGATTGAGACAAATATGAGTGACCTTTGGACAGATGCTCCGCGTACTGTAATCTGAATAACCGAAAAGTACACTGCACTCTTAAATAATACAATGATACAATGATATCAGAGTGTCTGATATAAAGAATTGAACTTTCTTTTGACAAATTGTTATTTATCAGGTTTATTGTAAATTCTTTACTCTTTTTTTGCACCGTTTACTCTAGTTTGCATCAAACAAAAACTAGCCGAGGAGGAAGCAAAGCACACACACAATGGCACAATTTCATGTAACACAAAATCACATGATATCTGATAAGAGCATGACAAATATTCAAATAAAGCGATCAAATACTCAAACCTGAACAGATATTAATAGATATTACACATATTACTATTCATTCGCTAAAACTGAGAAATTAAAGCCACAACATTGACTATTATTATTTTATTTAATTATTGATTATTATTTTTTAATAAGTTGATTGTTGATTGTTTTAGTATTATTTGATTATTGAGTATTGAAATTATTTGATTACTGATTTTTTTTATGAAATTCTGTAGTGAATATCAATGATTTATCCATATACGGAATTCTTTAATTCATTTTCCCTCATACTTTTTCATCAAAATAACTTTCCATCTCTTTTTAATGACTTAATTTCCTCCAAAGCTGAATGAAAACTACTGATAACTTTATGAAATGCAATTACTTGTTTAAAGAATCATTTCAATAATTGGTTATAAATGATTAATCATTGCAACTGTAGTCACAATAATAAGACCTAATAAGAACATTTTTGATTTCATGCTCATTTTAATCTGACCTTGACATTTTGGAAAATAACTGTACTCACAGCATTCAATAGGATGTGAAGCAATTTGTAGAGACAAATATTGGCCACTTTGCTGGGGAATATGAACACGGAATACCAGTCGAACACGTGTGTTTTTTCGGCCGATATCAGTCTCTCCTTTCCGCAGCTCGATGTCGGCATTGCGAAGCTTGAGAATCCCAGCACAGTCAATTCTGAGAAGTATTAAAACATGTTACTATCCACATTTAAAACCAAAATGTAGAAACAATCATGTTAACCCCTTAAATGTCACCCCCACATTTTGAACACAGATGTGAAAATTAAATATTAACTTAAATGATTAAGCTTGGTCTCATTTTAAAGAAGACAGATGTCAGATTGGAGCTCAAGTGAAAAAAGTTCAAACAAATTTAATAAAACAAAAGTTATGGCTTTACATAAACAAAAGTTTATGAACATAGTTAAACAATAAATGTATATTTTATTATATTACATAAAATATGTTTTACAAATCCCATTTTAGTCTAAAATTGACAGAAAGCTAAATATCTAAACAAATTATATTCCAAATTTGAAGTTGATATCTCAGAAATGGGTTTCAGTAAGATTTTTTTGGGTGCAGTACCAGACATTACCACATCCAGTTTCCATTGGTGATTATATAAGAGTGCCCCCTATTCCTGTGTATGTTTTGAAGGAAATAAACCATACATTTTCACATTTCTAACATTATTAGTAAAGTATACATTAAAATCTAATGTAAAATGTGCAGTTTGGTGGTATTTGATTTGAATCTAGCCTCTTAAAAAGATCTAAAAAAAATTTTATATGTGGATTGCTGTAGCAAAGTAATGCTTTTTTACGACTCTGATGAGTATCCTTGTTGCAAATTAATAAATAATTATTGCTAAGTAATATCTATCAAACCAGATATGACAACTAGAAATCTTATGCTTTTTAAATGATATATAGTTGGTCATGATTGTTTCTTGTTTAGACTACAATTTTATGGTTTAATTAAAAATGTCACTGCAAACAGTACCACAGGTGGAAGGGTGACAAAAAGGGTTTTGATCTATTACTCATCCAACGTAACAAAAAAATGTAAAATAATGGTAAAATACGTATTCATAAGTCTTAGACCTTTCAAACAATACATAGTTTGTCATGATTAGATTAGGATTTAACTGCAATATAGTGAAGTAAACTTAAACAGTTAAGGGAAAGTTTACCTAAAACTTTTCATTTGTGAACCCTTTTGTTTTATTTTCTCAGAAGAACATTAACGAAGATTTTTAGCTGAAATCATGGTCCTTGGTGAACAGTTACTGCCACTTTGAGAGTAAAAAAACATATACAGGCAAAAAAAATAATAATAATACCACAGCTTTTGATGATATACTGCAGTATTATCAAGTGAAATTACGGTTTTGAACAAGTAAGTCAATATTATTTACAACATAATCACCACTGACCCACATATTTGGCAAATATGCATTATCAGAAACCACGGATATTAATTTAGTTTTGCATGTATGTTTTTTTTATTTCCCTGTATGTGCATTTTATGAATCCCTGATAATTAAGAAATAAGGTTACCTACGTCTTTGATGGCCTGAGGGTGAATAAATAGCCTTTTTTATTTAATTTTTTGGTGAACTGTGCCTTTAAATACTTATATGTGCTCAAAGAATAATCATTTGTAAGGTTTACTTACATTGCTTTCATATTATTCTTTGGCTCGAGAGGAATTTCCAGGACTTTGGTGCCGTTAATGATCTTCTCGTAGCTGGTGGTGGTGACGGTTTTACCGGTTATGCGATGGACTTGATAGAAAGCGTGAGGTTTCAGGATTCGCTCGTCTGCCGTGCCAATGAAGATCTGCAAAACCAGCGGCTCCTTGCCTCTGTATCCACGTAACTGTACACAGAAAAAAACATAAAGAGATCTTTTATTAGCATAGGTGATTGCTAAACCCTTTTGTAATAACGTAAATATCACCATTCAAACATTTTGCTGACTGTGAAATATCTGCAAAACTAACATCTGGGAAAAAAAATAAGTCTTGAATATTAACAGGATCTCAGATGCACATATTCAACAAGCCTTGTCTATTTTTATTTATTTATTTTTTGTGCAAAGGTCTGCTCTTCTGCTTGGGAAGCACAGACCTGCTGGAAACATTAGCATCTCCAGAAACCTTGAACTCTTGCCAGAAGGATGAAAACATCTTCTCTTCACTGATTCATCTCCTCAAACTCTGCAGGAAACCCATCAGTCACGTATGAGCTCAAACTGTAGCAGGGTTTGTGGCCTATGGGTCCTTCCAGTGTCATTTGATTGATCGTGGACGATAAATTACATAAACCCCAGACCTAATGAGTTTGTTGCCTGTATGCAAAAGCTACAGTCTGTTCATTTTGCAATTTTAGCCCAAAAATGAAACTACATACTTATTTTGATCTGCACTTCCTTTAAATATATAAAGCAACAAGTGGTCATACTACATTTTAAATGATTAAAAATTCATGTTGACAAATGAGTAAAAACGTAGTGGTTTAAAGGACAGCGATGACAATTAATTAGTATTGTTATACAGTATAGTATATTGGTATAAATAATTAATATTGTGCTATATGAAGTACCATTACACTGAATGATATTTCACTTGGCGTCTTCTGTAAACCATATAGAGCGATCATTAATGTTTGCTCTGAAAGAATATAAAATAAAACTGAAAATATTCTAATGCACACTAATTTAGCATTTTTATTTTATGGTTTTGATGCTTGAAACCATATTTGATTTTTGACATTTATGCAGATGAATGCAGGATTGTACAAATGTATCTTAGTTTTCCTGCACTGAAGGTTAATAATTCAGAGCTTTCAAATCATGCTCGACACAGAGGCAAATGCGGCAGATTTTCATATGCAAAACATGGCATGTCCAATGAGAAAAACAACTATGGCATTACCATTTTGTTGTAGATGAACAAGACATGGTGCACAACAAACCAGTCTGTATCAAGCTAACCTTTCAACTTCATGTATTTTGCAAAAACTGATTATAGAGAACATATATAGAATGCATTCGGTTCTACTTTAAAAAAAAAGGTTTCATAAGTGGAATGTTTTAAATTAATTATGAATTTCAATTAAATCCCATTTACTTTCAATGGGGTGGGGTTGATAACAATTCTCAAATGACGGTCTTATAAATTTAACGCAAATTTATATTCAAATATAATATCTATTGGTAAAAAATACACGTTTTTGTGTGTGATTCTTGTGTCATTTGAAAAATTTTATATGCTGCAGTGTATATATATACAGTAATAATATGATAAAACATGGTAACATTCCAAAATGTTGCTGATTAGATACAATGTTTATAGCTGATATATAGTTATAGCTCTTTTATTAAACAATATATAAAAATGAGAAAGATACCATCATTTATACATCTAGTTCTTCTCTGACTACAGCACTTTCTTCACTGCAAGCCAGTTTAAGCATCCAACACGCTTTTACCAATCTTCATTTAGTTTTAAATACTAATAAAACAAAATGTATGGTTTTTAATAGAAATTTACCTCATGTTTAGTTTCCTCTTAAAATTTCCTCATTGGACGGTACTGAGATTGATTATGTTGACTGCTACAAATATCTTGAAATCTGGTTAGATGGTAAACTGTCATTTGAAACTCATATAGATGAATTGCTCAAAAAGGTTAAATCCCGTTTTCTTTACAGAAACAAATCTTCATCGCACTCTGCAAAGCAGCATTTGGTCAAATTAAAAGTATTACCAATTTTGGATTATGGGGATTTAATTTACAGATCAGCTTCAAAAACTCTCCTTCACAAACTGGATGTTTTTTACCATGCAGCAATTCGTTTTGTTACTGGTGCGCAATTTAATACTCATCACTGTCAACTGTATTCTTTATTGAATTGGCCTTCTCTTCAATCACATCGACAAATTCATTGGTTTCTGTTCATTTACAAAACTCTTATTGGGAAAACTCCCCTATATTTACAGTCACTTCTTAACATTCAGAAAACATGTCGAAATCTGCGCTCCAGTAGTTTTATTAACCTTTGCATATAAGTTCGCACTTCATTTGGTCGCTACTCTTTTCAGTTTTCTGCTGCTGATGTTTGGAATCATCTGCAGCAGACCTTAAAGCTCAACACTTCCATTCCACTATCATCCTTAAAAAATTAAATCCAGTTTATAGTACAAGATCCCTGTGCTTGTTCTTAGTTTTTCCTTGGTTTTATATGTTATTATCTGCATTTGTGAAATTGTTATTGTATTGTATCCCTGCTGCTTCGTATCTGCTATTTATGTTGCCTCTTGGCCAGGTCGTGATTGTAAATGAGAATTGGTTCTCAATTGACTTACCTGGTTAAATAAAGGTTTTAAATAAAGCACAGATTTTGAATTATGAGAATTTTAAGATGACAAGTAGGAAAATAAAAGCTGTTTTAATAGGACAAGAGGGCCAAAAAGCTTAACATTACCCTAAACTTTTCTATTAAAATCAACCAGCAGTCATCTAACCCATCTTTTGATGGCTACTTCCAGCAGGATAACGCACCATGTCAAAAAGCTGAAAAGCATCTCAGACTGGTTTCTTGAACATGACAATGAGTTCACTGTACTCAAAATGGCCTCCACAGTCACCAGATCTCAATCCAATAGAGCACCTTTGGGATGTGGTGGAACGGGAGATTCGCATCATGAATCTGCAGCTATCTGCATGATGCTATCATGTCAATATGGACCAAAATCTCGAGGAATATTTCCAGTACCTTGTTGAATCTATGCCACTAAGGATTAAGGCAGTTCTGAAGGCAAAAGGGGGTCCAAGCCGGTACTAGTAAGGTGTACCTAATAAAGTGGCCGGTGAGTGTTAATATGTATGCCTACAGAAAAAAAAAAAAAAAAAAAACGTAACTTTTTTTTTTTTAAATCACCTTTTTATTTATTATTATTTAATGTTTACACAAATACAATTAGATTATTTGTTTGAATATTTGTTTTAAACTATGTTGTTTTATATATTATTTTTAATAGGGTAAATGCAGTAATTACATGTTAAAAAATGTTAACATAAAACAATGTTAAAACGTGCTAAATATTGAAGTGTTTGAATACGAGAGGTTGTGGATCAGATACAACATGCATATAGTTGATAAAACTGAAGTTATGACTGTTTTATAAACGAACAATTCTTCAGGCATAATGAATGCATCACGATGATTAATAACTAACAGTGTTCAGTTGATGTCAAAACCACACAAAAAATTGATTATATGATAAACGAAAGTATGATGCTTTCAAAATGACACTTCATCTGCTTCCTCTAAAAGCGAAGAAAAAGACTTTTGCAATTTTTTGTGAAAATATTCAAATCGTCCTGCACACCATTGCACAGGCAGAGCAGACGACACATAAAAACACAAGTAACATATTAGAGGTGTGCATAAAAAAAAAAGTGTCTACATCGGAAGGAAGCATGCAGAAACCACAGAGCATGAAGCTGCAGCTAAATTTACTCTGGGGTTGAATAGCAGTGACAGTGTGTCAACACAACACACATACATTTGATGGACAAAATTGAGTAAACAACAATGTTGCATCAGAGAGATGTGTTGAAATGTGTGCCATTTGGAGCACAATAATTACAGAAGGTTGCAGGTTTAGTAACACATATATACAGTTGAAGGCAAAATGATTAGTACTGCTAAAACTTTTTAAAATATTTCACAAGTGATGTTTAACAGGGGTGCGTTCAGGGTGCGAATACATTGACGATCAGGGGGGTCAAGTTTTTAGGTTATGTTCGGTACTATGCCTCAGTGAACCAATTTTATATATTTAATTCAATTACATCTAATTTATTAATCAAACTGTTTTTATATTATTTATTGTATACTATTTATTGCAAATATTTTAAATAATGTTGCATTTTGTTTTTTGTATGTATTTATTTATTTATTCATTTATTTATGTCTCTTCTTATTTTTTTCCATTTACTTTTATTAGTATTTACTAAAATATTAAAATCAAACAAATAAATAAAAAATACATAAAATAAATAGACAGTGTTCTTCTAATCAATGTTTTATTTATTCCTTTTTCTTCATCTATCTTTGTCATTTTGGCTGAATGAGATTCACTTGTTTTGTTGTTTCTGGAGTGTCAGGATAGCATATAAAGTCTCCGCCCTCTTCTGGAAAACCGTAGCTCATTTGCATTTAAAGGGACACACACAAAAACAATGCTTTTGCTCACATATACATACATATACATATACATATATACACACATATATACACACACATATATATATATACATATATATATATATATATATATACATACATACACACATATATATATATACACATATATAAATATACACATATATAAATATACACATATATAAATATACACATACATATATATATATATATATATAAAATCTGTGGGCTATTTTGTTCACAAATTTCACAGACCCATTCAAGTGACACCAGAGATTTATTTGGCTTCTTCTGAAAAAGGATATAATGTGTCCCCTTTAAGGTTCAGGTGAATGAGTGCATCAGGTGCGCCTTGTGAAGTGTGTAAACAAGGCTGTTTCCATGGTTTCCATCTGAGAATCGGCTGCCATGTCAACCGGTGAGCAGTGAGTCAGCGGTGAGGAGGGAAAAGTAAAGGCGAAGCATCCAGAAAAACTCCACACTGACCACAGCAAACGCCAGCAAATGGAAAGCATTAAACATTCGGGTTTTGCCAAGGTAATCCTTAGCAGAGCGCCACTGACATCGGAAGGATGCTAACAAGACCATTAAAGATGGTTTACATTGAGAGAGCAGAAAGCAACAAGAGGGCTTTCACATAAACTGTTACCAGAGCAACATCAAACCTGAAGAGGTAAACAAACTGAGCAATGGCATCAGAAAACAGCTGCCATTACTGTGCCTGTACAAGAGCCGAGGAAACAGCACTTCCTGAAGAGCGGAAAGTATATATTATAGTATATTTTTTAAACACAAATCCATTTTTAAAACATTTTATATAAAATATCTTGTTAAAAGTTTATATTTACATTTTTTTAAATATTTAAAAGATACTATAATGTATATACACACTACCTGATAAAAGTCTTGTCGCCTATCCAAGTTTTAGTAACAACAAATAATAACTCGACTTCTAGTTGATCATTTGGTATCAGAAGTGGCTTATATGAAAGGCAAAGGCCTCTAGATTACGCTTATTTTACCAAAATAAAATATGATCATGCCTTGATTTTTCATTATTTAATTAGGACTGTAAGGTCTGACTTTGCTTAGACAAAAGTCTTGTCACTTAACAGAAATAATGTACAGTCTAGAATATAAAGTCATGGTGCAGTGGAAAAAGAATTAATATTGTGTATGACTCCCATGAGCTTGGAGGACTGCATCCATACATCTCTGCAATGACTCAAATAACTTATTAATAAAGTCATCTGGAATGGCAAAGAAAGCGTTCTTGCAGGACTCCCAGAGTTCATCAAGATTCTTTGGATTCATCTTCAGTGCCTCCTCCATCTTACCCCAGACATGCTCAATAATGTTCATGTCTGGTGACTGGGCTGGCCAATCCTGGAGCACCTTGACCTTCTTTGCTTTCAGGAACTGAAGAAGGCTGAAGTATGAGAAGGAGCGTTGTCCTGCTGAAGAATTTGCCCTCTCCTGTGGTTTGTAATGTAATGGGCAGCACAAATGTCTTGATACCCTAGGCTGTTGATGTTGCCATCCACTCTGCAGATCTCTCGCACGCCCCCATACTGAATGTAACCCCAAACCATGATTTTTCCTTCACCAAACTTGACTGATTTCTGTTAGAATCTTGGTTTCATGCGGGTTCAATAGGTCTTCTGCAGTATTTGTGATGATTGGGATGCAGTTCAACAGATGATTCATGGGAAAAATCTAGAAGTCAAGTTATTATTTGCTCCTTTAACAACTGGGATCGACGCAAGACTTTTGTCAGTTAGTATATATATAGTTGAAGTCAAAAGTATTCACCCTCCTGTGATTTTTTTTCTTTTTCAAATATTTCCCAAATTATGTTTAACAGAGTAAGGGATTTTTCACAGTACTTCCTATAATATGTTTTCTTCTGGAGAAAGTCTTATTTGTTTTATTTCGGCTAGAATAAAAGCAGTTTTAAATATTTTGAAAGCATTTTAACGTCAATATTATTATTATTTCTGCGAGCCATAAACGGTGTTACAATTCAAGATTTTACATAAAAACAGATATCTAAAAATAAATCCCTAACCCTCAGCATGAATGACAATAGTCTTCCCTGAGCCACTACAGGACGAGTGTGTTCATTTGTGTAAAGGAGGATAAAGAAAACCATTTTCATAGCTCTGACCTGAGGCGAAATCACCTGCCGCTGCATAATGACTAGGAAATGCCTTGACACGCACAAAGCGCGAACACCCACCTGGACCACCGGGTGTCCTCCAGTCGGGGCTTTGACGGCCCCGCGGCTGCCCTCCGTCTCATAGTGAGCCCTGTGATGGGGTTTGGGCTGCACCTCGATGTGAAGCTCCAGCTGATCAGTGCGGCTCGGCAGAGGCCATTCCAGAGGCGGCAGAGACGACACCGGGATGCTGGAGGACAGGAAACATCATACACATCAACATTTGGTTCACACGTCGCTGATTCAAAAGTAGAGAAAAAAAGAGTGAGGATGATTGTAGACTTTCAAACAAAGAGCTGGTAATACTAGATGTGCACCGATTACAATTTTCTTTGCAATAAAAAGTGTGATTTGCCGATACTGATTTTTGCCTATTCCGATTTTCTTTCAAATAACTATAACATTACAGCATATGCAAACAAAAAATATATACTTTTATTTTTGCTTTTTTTATTTTTAATATTCATTAGATAATTACAACCCCAAATCAGAAAAAGTTGGGACAGTATGGAAAACACAAATAAAAAAGAAAGTTGTAATTTCTAAATTTACTTTGACTTGTATTTCATTGCAGACAACACAACAAATATTATTTAATGTGCTCCTCGTGATTTTTATTTTTTAATTTATTGTAATTTTGGTTCCTGCAACACATTTCAAATAAAGTTGGAACAGTAAAGCATTTAGCACTTTGTAATGTTCCCATTCCTTTTCACACTTAAACACTTCAAAGACGTTTAGGGACTGAAGACACCAAGTGTTTCAGGTGTAATTTTGTCTTATTCTTCCTTGCAAACAAGTCTTAATGTGGGCAACAGTACAGGGTCTTCTGCGCTTTTTTTCTGCGCTTCAAAATGCACCACACATTCTCTATTGGAGAC
The DNA here is from genome assembly GCA_903798115.1 of Danio jaintianensis. Taxonomy (NCBI): domain Eukaryota; kingdom Metazoa; phylum Chordata; class Actinopteri; order Cypriniformes; family Danionidae; genus Danio; species Danio jaintianensis. Next base: position 24,259,642 of record CAIGQV010019951.1, on the reverse strand, counting down.
AGGTCGGGACTGCAGACAGGCCAGTCAAGTACCTGTATCATCTTCCTCCACAGCCAGGACTTTGTAATGTGTTCATGGTTGTTTAAAAAATAAGCATGGGTGTCCATGGAAAAGAAGGCAGCATATTGTGCTCCAAAATCTCTATGTACTTTTCAGCATTAATGGTATCATCACAGAAGTGCACGTTACCTCTGCCAAGGGCACTGACACAACCCCATTCCATGACGGACCCTGGCTTTTGGACTTGTTGCTGATAACAGTCTGGATGATCCTTTTCTTCTTTGGTCCAGAGCACACAGCGTCCATTTTTCCCCCCAAAAAATACCTGAAATACTGATTCATCTGACAGCGCTTCTGGACACTGTTAACATAGGGCTTCCTTTTGGCACAATACAGTTTTAACTGGCGTTTGTGGATGTAACTATGTATTGTGGTACTTGATAAAGGTTTGCCAAAGTAGTCCTGAGCCCATGTGGTGATATCACTTATAGATGAATGAGGATTCTTGATGCAGTGCTGCCTGAGGGATCGGAGATGACGGTTGTTCAGCTAAGGCTTGCGCCCTCGTCCTTTATGCACTGAAATTCCTCCAGATTCCTTGAATCTTCTAATGAACCCTCGGATTTCAGATGTTCAAACACTGTCCTATGCTAACAAACCATACCCCAATTTAAAGCTTATTTCTACAGCTTTCAGGTCATATATACATCTCAATTAAGAGAAAATGACAATTACGACTGGTTTTGTGGTCCAGGGTCACATACGTATAGCAGAACTTTTTACTCACACAGCAAATGTTTTAAAAACTGCTTGAAAGAAACATTTTTGACAATAACATAAATTACATTAAGGTGGCATGATGGCTCAGTGGTTAGCACTGACGCCTCACAGCAAGAAGGTCGCTGGTTCGAGTCCTGGCTGGGCCAGTTGGCATTTCTGCGTGGAGTTTGCATGTTCTGCCCGTGTTGACGTGGGTTTCCTCCGGGTGCTCAGATTTCCCCCACAGTCCAAAGACATGCAGAATAGGTGAATTGGATAAACTAAATTAGCTAAAAACATATGGCACAGTAATTGTTGGTTCATGTCGCTGTGGCAACTCCTGACAAATCTAAAGGAAAGGGAGTGAGTGTATTCTGATGTCATCACTGTCATGTGCATAGAGGACCAATTTAAAGTCAACCACCCCAAATCGATACAAAATTTCGCATTTTTATCAACAGTAGGCCTACATATTATAATGGTATTATTGTTTTTACCATATGTTTTAGAAATAACAGTAATAATACTAATATAAAATTTGTATTTTTATTTTAGTATATAATATTGAGATAATTTCGTATCGTGAGTTCAGTATTGATATATGACTTGAGTGTATCGTTATATTTTATGCATACTTGAGCAGTTAGCCATCCATGTTATATATAATGTATATACAGCCTCGGGTCACTTAAGACCCAAGTATGTAATAATGACTAGGGCTGTGCGATTTGGGGAAAATATCTAATTGCGATTTTTTTGACAGATATCGTGATTTCAATTTAATATGCGATTTAATTTTGTAGTTGAGCTTCAGCTCAATAATCTGTATCGTAGCTTCTTACTGCTAAAATTACTAAAATTTGTTAGTAACAAATAAAATGACCTTATCTTTCTTTAAACAAGTTCAACTGAAATTAGGGAGATAGTGTAGCTTATTATAAAAATGCAGAACACTCAGCACACTAACATGGCTGAAACAACTCTGAAATTGTACTTTGCTGTTGCTTGCTACTAGATTGAATGTCACTGGCAATACTTTCAGTTGACTTTTTAGCAAGATACCCCTCATACAGCCGCCTTTGGTGCTGTTTTAGGTGCTGGTTGTTGTATTTCCTTGTGCTGTGGCAACAATTCTTACAAATGACCTGTTTTTGTTTGGTGTCTGTGACTTTGAAACCAAAATATTCCCATATTACCATATATGTCCTGTTTTTCTTTGATATTAATTCGTCTATTAATGCTTCTGAAGCGGCAAATGCCATCATCCCACTCGTCACGTGTTTGTTTTTTATTGTGGGCGTTCCGCATAGTTCGGTTGCGCAATTCTGATTGGGCAGAATGAAAGTGTGCTCACTCAATTGGCTAGTAAGACTGTCACACACAGACGGCAGTCACGGATTTGCTCTGGGCGGGGGAAATTAAATAATACATATATCTATATATATATATTTCATATCGCAGCCTCTTGCGATTAGCTAATCGCAACTTTTCAAATCACAATTGCGATTCAATTTCGATTAATCGCACAGCCCTAACAAAAAATTCATAAATTTAAAGGGATAGTTCACCCAAAAAATGCAATCTTTGCCATCATTTACTTTCCCATCACTTGTTCAAAGTTTCAATCTTCTGTTGAACACAAAAGAAGATATTTTGAAGAATGCTGGTTAAATGGACTTCCATAGTAATTACTACAACAGAAGGCATTGGATGCCAGCCACCAGCATTCTTCAAAATAACTTCTTTTGTGTTTAACAGTAGAAAAAAAAATCATAAAGTTTATAAACCACATCAGGTAGAGTAAATGGTGAGGTAATTATTAGGGATGTCCAGATCCGATCACGTGATCGAAAATCGGGCCCGATCACGCAGTTTCAGACTCGATCGGAATCGGACATTACCTCCCGATCAGGACTCGATTATATAAGTATACATATATATATATCCTTTTTATTTTTCTACACATCTATAGTTATGCTGTGGCACAGAGTTATACCTCTTTCTTGACTTCACACAGAAACAGCCACGCGTGTGGCATGACATCACTTTGTTGCAGAAACGCTATTGGTTAAATGCCGGCAAAGTAGAACACGGAAGCAGCTTGAAGCAGAAAGCACGAGTACGTCTGCGGTCTGGAGGTATTATAAAGTTGATGACGACAACATTGCCATAGCTAACTGTGAGATATGTAAACTCGGGATTGCCTGCCGGGTATTTTAAGTTGAGGTGCTATTTGTTTTTATATTAGATTTTATTTTATATTTACTGTTGCACTAAAGTTTTGATGTTATTTATTACTTGATTGTTCAAGCTACCTCACAGAAGTGCTCTGTTTGTTACCAGAGTTGTTGAATGTTAAAATATGGTAAATTAAATTAAAAAAAGGAACATCCTGGATCTGTTTCTTCACTTTTCTTCATTCTTTTTTATGTATTATAGAAGTATCGGATTGGGTTTCGGTATCGGTAGATACTCAAAATCAAATGACTCAGACTTAAGGGCAAAAAAACCTGATCGGGACATCCCTAGTTATTATCATTTTTGGGTGAACTATACTTTTATGGGTAAAGACACAAGAACAAAAAACTATCTTTATAATTAACACAGAACAAAAAGCAAATATTTACCTGCATATGCCAGGAACCAGCTGTTTGGGCCAGATTTGAGGGATGACGAAGAAAGGCTCGGGGCCAGGTTTGCCCTTCACATCCTGCTCACAGGACAGCAGGTAACCCTCAGTGGGGTTGTCTGAATAAAGCTGGTAGCCCTGCTGGTTGGTCTTTATGATTTTAGTAGGAACAGAAACTGCCTGACCAACACCGAAGCCATTCACGCCATTATTTGAGACGTAATGGTTGACGTGATGCTCCTTGTGGCCACCATGGGGCGACGGGCTGCGAGAACGGGCTACGGGGATGAGGTTTGGGTTTGTGTACATCTCGTAAGTGCGTTTGCATAAAGGGGAGGTTGAACGCGATCCAGGTCGGGGGGAAGGAGAGCGCGGGCCAATGCAAGCGTCCTCAGCCAGGCTGGTGGTCTGTGGAGAAGTGCCCGGACTGGTTCTAGGAGACCCCGTATGGACGCCCTGCAGTCGTGGACAGAGGTCGCCAGAAAGCTGGCTGTTACTGGGCGAAACGCAGGGCGATGCCCAGGGCGAGAAATTTTCGGAGTGCCAAGAAGTGGATGAATTGCTACTGGCGGGACTCAAGCATTGTGGCTCCCGATAGGCTAGTGGATCTTGACCCGGCACGGTGAGTCCAGGACTGGGGCTGGTGTTTATGAGCTGGTTTTGACCATGACTGTAGAGCTCACGCGAAGGTGTGATTTCAATTCTGGGGCTCAAGGCCTGGTTGTTGGGTCGGGCGTGCTCCAGGTAGCCCTTGGCCTCCAGTTGCTCATACGCAGAGAAGCCTTCGGTGTGGACGTCTGCATAGGAGGACGCACACGGCTTGATGGCGTACGGCGCAGCGCCCTCTGGAGGATAGGAGAGGCTGGGAGGAGAGCTGTGCGAGGAGATGCCTTGCTCATCTGTAAGAGAGAGAAAAAAGAAATGACGTAGGTAAGTCTGTGCAAAAACAGTCAAGCATGCTGTTTGTTATTTTGAATAAGCGGTAGTATGCTGTATGCTAATCACTAAATGGAGTTTTAGGGAAATAGTATCGCCAGCAGAAAAGGACTCTCTACATCAAAATCTACTGGTCAGCCCACGATTCAGCAAACATCTGAAAAACAATATCGCTTATACACCAACATCCAAGAATGCTCTGGACCTGAACAGTGCAGTGGCTTTACTTTATATCCAAAGAAAAGAAAGATCTCCAAAGATGCCTTTTCAAGTTGTAAAGAAAGTCTGTCTTCCATCCATCCATCCATCCATTAATCCGTCTGTCTATCTGTCTGTCTTCCACCCCTCCATCTATCTGTCTATCTGTCTGTCTTCCATCCCTCCATCTATCTATCTATCTATCTATCTATCTATCTATCTATCTATCTATCTGTGTTTTTGAAGCTAATGAAGACAGCAGACGTCAATGATTTATTCTAATTATATAGCCTGACATGTTTACTGTTCCAAAATATTTTAGACGTTTCTAAAAAATAAAATATTGTGTTCATTGGGGGAAAAAAGTTGTTGCTTTTTACCCAGACATTTAAATCAAACATATTTTAGAGCAGTAATCACAATACGTGAAACCATGATATTTCTATCCAAGGTTATCATACCATCAGAATCTTATACCAGCCTATGCCCAGTGAGAAATATTAAATATAATAATATTTGCCCATGGGAAATGGTTTACACTTTTGAACTTTCATAAAGCAAGTTATTTTTAATGTGACCCTGGACTAGAAAAACCAGTCTGTTGCAAAGGTATATTTTTGGCAATACCCAAAAATCTATTGTATGGGTCAAATTTTTTATTTTTTTCTTTCTATGTCAAATACTATTAGAATATTCTGTAAAGATCACCTTCCATGAAAATTTTTTGTTCATTTCCTATTGTAACTATGACAAGTACCAAGGAAGGTCCGCACTTAATAATTTATTAAATAAATCACTGGAGAAAAGAAAAAACAAATGTTTCGCCTGTATGCCTTCGTCATTGTAATAATTCTTTAACTGTTGCAGCTTAAATACTCAGTCATTTCAGGTGTTCACTATCAACTGAATGACAGGTCTCGTTGATCTCATTGTGTTGTTTTAACTCATTTTAAATAAGTAGTTTGAACAAGCAGTAAAAGTCTTTTTTTTTTTTTTTTTACTATTTTACAGTATATGTTGAGATGATAAACATATATTAATCTAATTTTCTAACTTTTATTGTGTTGTCCTGGATGACCCCCTTTCATCTCAATCCTAACTATATGTAAATGTTTTGTACAAAAGTTAAATGTACAAATTATTAATACTAATTTCTGAAATAAATGCAAATTGAATGTGAATTAAATGAAATTATTTAAGTTTGTACAATGCAAATTTCCTTGATTTTAACACTTTTATGGTTTTTAGACAACTATTGTAGATGGAAGCTATAAAAAAAAAAGGTCCGGGAGGAGAAGTAGCCAAAACAATTGAACAAATAATAAAGAAAGATTATAATTAGATCTCCTGTGAAATATTAATACTTTTTCAAAATATTTCCCTGGTGATGTTTAACAGAGCAAAAACAGTTTCACAATATTTCCTCCTATATATTTTTTTCTAATGAAAAAAAAAAAAAAAAAAAAGGTTTTGTTTCTTTTAGTTGGGCTGGAACAAAAGCAGTTTTACATTTTTTTAAACTACTTTTAAGGTCAATAACATAATTAGCACCGTTAAGACATCTTTTTTTTTTTTTTTCAATTGTCTACAGAATAAACCACTGTTGTTCAATGACTTGCCTTATTAACTTCCTTGCCTAGTTAACCTAATTAACCTAGTTAAGCCTTGAATACTAGTAACTTGTAACACAGTTTTAAGATTAATAAAGTTTAATCAACTAACAGTCTCATTAATATTTGTTCAAGTAAAGTAAATGTTCAAGTAAAGCATATTTGCATTTTGGGATTGATTATATAGCCTACTATTCAATTCAAGTTTATTTATATAGTGCTTTTCACAATACAGATTGTGTCAAAGCAGCTTAACATAGTTTTAGTAGAGTCCAGATTTCAGAGTTGAAGTTCAGTTTAGTTTAGTTCAGTGTGGTCTAAATTTCACTGCTGAAAGTTCAAACACTCAGCTCCACAAGTCCCGATCCAAGCAAGCCAGTGGCGAGGGAAAAAAACTTCACCAATTTCACCATTACTACACTATACTATATATATACTACTTTACTATCAATTGTATACAGAACAAACCACAGTTGATTAATGACTTGCCTTATGAACCTAACTTGCCTAGTTAGCCTAATTAACAAGCCTTGCACTTTAAGCTGAATACTAGTAACTTGTAACTTTCTTGGCTATGACTTATTTTCAATTGTTTTTCAACATTCACACCTTATTATGCAGATACATACAGGCCTTTAGCAAATATTTCATCCAGAAAGTTTAATGGAACAAACCTTGAAGTCCTGTTTGGTTTTCATACTCAAAAAGGTAGTCAAACTCCAGCTCATCCTGACAGTTCACCTGATTGAGCTCCTCTGTCAGTCCTAACGCAGCTTTTTCGCCGTAAAAAGAGCTCATCTGTCTCTAAATGTGACTTATTTACACCACAGCAACTTCATAAACGCGTCGACGGCTGTTGTGCATGCGGCTCCGAGCGCCCAAACGCATGAATGAGACCCAGAAACAGACGGCAACTTTTACACTTCCGCTTTAAACTTCACTTTCACACCCCCGTTTATAACAACACCGGCTCCCAAATCAACCCGCGAACACTAATAATAAAGAAAAAATGTGACGAGGACGCGTTTAAAATAGGCACGACGCGTTGAGAATAGACAGGACGCGTTCACTGCGTCGCGTGAAATTTTGCCTACTGTAAACAGAGTGAGAGTTTGAGCAGGTTTGTCTGTGTGTTTGTTTCATAAAACCGCGCTGTCAATCAGAAGAGGTGATAAAATGGATGACACGCGCCTCCTGTTGACAGATACTAGTTATAGCCATGGTAATTATAACGGCCACAATAAAAGCAACTAGTTAGTTCTGTATGACACTTCAACATGTGGGCGGGTGTGAATATACAGGAGTTCATCCCGTAACAGCTGCTGCCCCCGGGTGTTCATCACTATACGACACATCCATCCAACTATCCATCCATCCATCCATCCATCCATCCATCCATCCATCCATCCATCCATCCATCCATCCACAAATCATCTATCTATCTATCTATCTATCTATCTATCTATCTATCTATCTATCTATCTATCTATCTATCTATCTATCTATCTATCTATCTGTCTGTCTGTCTGTCTGTCTGTCTGTCTGTCCAGCCTATCCATCCATTCGTCCATCTGTCTGTCCGTCTGTCCATCCATCCATCCATCCATCCATCCATTCATCCATCCATCCATCCATCCACAAATCAAATCTATCTATCTTAAAACAAAAAATAATATATATCTTATGCTCACTGTCATTAAACAATGTTACACAATTCCTTATACACCAAATCACTTTCAGCTCACATCACACACACAACTTTTTCTGGCCAGTGGATTTTTATGGAGCAAGTCTGGAAAATGACCCGCAACTATTCCAGACACACTCCGCGTTCTTATAGAGCAAAATGACAGAATGTGATTATTTACATGGTGGCAGTATCTAGGGCTATTAAACATTACCTGAAGTTTCCACTGCAGCACGAATAGCCGAGGAGCCTGCATTTTATGTAACTAATGACATTCAATGCTTATGGTGAGTCATGAACTATAAGACATCAGACGTAGAAGATGTAGAAACTAATTTTTATGCTTTGTGAAAATTGAAAAATGTATGAAATTGAATGCATGCTAGTAAAAAATAAGTGTGTATGAAATACTGAAACTTCTCTCTTTAGGCAGACAGACAGACAGACAGACAGACAGACAGACAGACAGACAGACAGACAGA
>CAIGQV010019951.1:24227946-24247334 GCA_903798115.1 Danio jaintianensis | reverse complement strand
CACACACACACACACACACACACACACACACACACACACACGCACACGCACACGCACGCATGTCACAAAAACACGTACACATGCACACACACACACACACACACACACGCGCACACACACACACACACATACTCACATGCGCACGCACACACACACACACACACACACACACTCAACTCATTATCAATTCATCAATTCATTGTGCAGCACTTATTTATTTTATTATTTTATTTGTTTGTTTGCTTTCCAAAAAATATTATTGATATTTAGGAACATTAACACAATTTACATAAAAAATAAACACAAAAATAAATATGATAACAAAATAAGTAGGGAAATCATTAGCATAGGACATTAGTCTTGTTTTTAAATCTGCTTCTAAGCTGACACATAGGCATTTGTAGCTCCGCCCTCTTTTGAAAAGAGCACAATTTCATTTGCATTTAAAGCGACAGTCACCAAAACGGCACAATTTGGATCAAAGCCTAAAAGGGGCAGTTTCAAAGAGGTATAAAACATTATATGTGTGGTATTTTGAGCTGAAACTTAGGGACACACTTTAACACACTCTAGGGACATCAGAGACTTGTTTTACAACTTGTAAAAAGCGGCATAGTAGGTCCCCTTTAAACACTTAACTAGATTATTATGTTAACTAGGCAAAAAATAATAATAATATATTGACCTTAAAACAGTTTTTTTTAATTAAAAACTGCTTTTCTTCCAGCCAAACTAAAATAAATAAGACTTTCCGGAGAAACAAAAAAATATTATAAGAAATATTGTAAAAATATCAACCCAGGCTCATTATTGATATGTACCCCTATATACATTTCTGGAAAGCGCCAAATATGTCCAAGGAGGTTAGATTTTTGCAGTTTTTAATTTCACAAATCCACCAGAGGCCGCTGTGTATGCTTTTTGAGATCTCCAATTTCTCTCGCGAGTGCCATTCACGCCTGCTCTTCTCACGTAAATCCACCAGAGGTCGATGTCGACTGACTGACTGACTGACCGACCGACCGATGACCCCACCCACCCCCTTCCCTAAACCCAACCCATAATGTTTTCAAAAGCACCGATTGACCAGCGCCCACCCACTTCCCTAAACCCAACCAAAAGTGCTTTCAAAAGCAATCCTATTAAAGAAAACCCCTCGTGGCCGCCTGATGTTACCACATTTTCAGATTTTACCACATTCTCACCCTGTTATTTACTTGTTTATTTTATTTTTTGGCTTTTGTTTTTGTTTTACCTGCTTTCTGGCACCATTCTTCGCCAGACTTGAACCCCTTCGTCATAGTCAACTCCGCTCTGCATCTTAAATCCTCTGACGTACGTAGCGAGACACTGGACAAACTGGTAACTGGAACTGCATCATACCACCCCGTAGCGTCCATTTTAGAGATGAAATGCGTACCTCTGGCTACACAATTTGCGATCTCCAGAAATGTATACAGGACTATGTTTTCAGAATGAGCCTGTGTTGAAAAATATCCTTTCTCTGTTAAACATCACTTGGGTAATATTTGAAAAATATTACAAATTTCACAGGAGGGGGAATATTTTGACTTCAACTGCACATCTACAGATCTTGCAGAAACTCTACAGCTTTTTTCCTCAATTGTTAATCAAAGTTTTGGAAACTGTAAGCATCAGATACGATAAAATGACTTTTGGAGGTGAATGTTTGTCCAGAAAGAGCGCTGTATGCACATCCCTGCTCTGTTCCAGCACTCCTATGCAACACAAATCATCAAAGAGTAAATAAATGCGGCACAACTCATCCTTGTAGACATTTTCAGTTCCATCTTCTCTTAAAAAGACACACTTTTTCCAGGTTTGCAGCACAGTTTCCATCACCGTTAAGCGGCGCTGTTCCGTCTGGGTTAAAGCGTTTTACTTTTCCAATAGCAGCGCTTTTATTTAAGCCGTCAGCCTTCATATGGAAGCGCCACATTATTTCACATCTCATGGAGATCTTTTGGATTGTTTCGGAAAGGGGAAAATCGTGGGCCATGTGCTTGTTCACTTGCAAAACTCTCTATTAAACATGTCGTTTTGCCCTGTCATAGTTGTCCCAATGGGTCTGGGTTGCAACACAATAGGCAAGGTCACTGAAAGTATTAAATGCTTTCTGTTTTTGCAAGGTTTGTGTGTGTTAGCTGGTATGCTATTTGAAATTCAAATGACCCAGGTAGAAAATATATGCAAGTTACATACAGTTGCAATCAGAATTATTAAACCCCCTTTGATTTTTTTTCTTTTTTAAATATTCCCCAAATGATGTTTAACAGAGCAAGGAAATTTGTCTGAAAATATTTTTTCTTCTGGTGAAAGTGTTATTTGTTTTATTACGGCTAGAATAAAAGCTGTTTTTAATTTTTTTAAAAGCCATTTTAAGGTCAAAATGATTAGCCCCTTTAAGCTATATATTTTTTCCGATAGTCTACAGAACAAACCATCGTCATACAATAACTTGCCTAATTAGCCTATCCTGCCTAGTTAACCTAATTAACCTAGTTAAGCCTTTAAATGTCACTTTAAGCTGTATAGAAGTGTCTTGAAAAATATCTAGTCAAATATGATGTACTGTCATCATGGCAAAGATAAAAATCAGTTATTAGAAATGAGTTATCAAAACTATTATGTTTAGAAATGTGTTGAAAAAATCTTCTCTCCGTTAAACAGAAGTTGGGGAAAAAAATAAACGGGGGCTGATAATTCAGGGGGGTTAATAATTCTGATTGCAACTGTATATGAGATACAAGTTCAGAACGTTCCATGAGATCCAAAAGTATTTGGATTTCACATATATAAAATATGTGCCATATATGCAACATATATTTCAAAATGTTGCAAAAATGTCTGCTTATATGTTCAAATATATACAGTTGAAGTCAAAATGATTATTTGTGGTTGTGAATTGCATTATGGGACGTTGATCTCTGCTCTGTCGATTTTTGATGTTGAAAATTCAACTCTACAGTTTCACAAAGTGATTTTTATAGATTTTTTAGTAGTTTGAATCAAGATATTGTATACGAAATAACATACAGAGAATTAAGTCCGGCAATACAAGAGCATAAATAAATGAAAAAACAAACATTAATCACAAAATACAGAAAACTGTTTGTTTATGGATATTTGTTTACATTGTGGACAAAATTTACGGGAAATCTGTGTCAATAAAAATGACTCTTCTAAATTTTGCGTCGTTTCCCAGTACTGGGTTGCGGCTGGAAGGGCCTCCGCTTTGTAAAACATATGCCAGAATAGTTGGCGGTTCATTCTGCTGTGGTGACCCCTGATAAATATGGGACTAAGCCGAAGGAAATGAATAAATTTAGCATTTTTAGAATCACAAAATTCTGGAGAGACTGACCCCACCACAGCTGCCGGTTTTATATACTGTATGTGATGAAAATTAAGCTTTTTTTTCAGAAAGGGAAAAGTGAGAGAATTTGTCATTTGGCTTAGAGTTGGAACTTTCATTCACAATTTTTTCCCAATCACATGAAAATGCTTGTATATTCGTGGCTCGTACATGAGGAGAACTTACGAGCCAAGCTGATTATTATTGTTAAGCTTAAAATTCCTGGAGCTTTCGGCTTCAGTTTGAATAAAAAATCGTATATATAAAAACTATATATATTTTTCTTCTTTCTGATATGTGATGTGGTATTTTCTGGCTCCATAATAAAACTATCTATAAATAATACATAATAAAACTAATTAACTAACAATATGTGCAGAAGCTTCTTCTCTCACAAACAAAATCTGAATAGAACTCCTGAAGTTTCCCAGTTGGAGAGGCGAAACCTAAATCCAGCACTCGTTCGGGATTAACAATCAACAATTGAGCTCTCAGGTTTGGATTTGTCTGAAAGTGAGAGGAGCGGTGAGTGAGTTTCATCTGTCAAACATGATGAAGTGATGAAAATGTCAAAACAACAACAGCAAATATTTCAACTGCTGCACCCATACAGAAATATGACATACAGCAATATACAGTGCCTACAGAAAAATCACCATTCAAAATTGCAAAAATGGCCATTTACATATTTTTTTCAACCACTGGAATAATAAATATGTACTGTATGATATGGCTGTATATCGGCAATGGTGGGAGGCGTGCAATGGCTCGAGGCCGCAGCAGTGCCGATATACAGCCATACAGCCATATAAAAAAGCAAATCAAACACGGAGAGTCTCAAAAACCATTTTGTAAGAGGACCTACTTTCTTCCGCCATTCATTCACATCTGCAGCTGACGTCAGAACAGCAGAAACCATTGCTATTTCACCAACGTCACTTTAGAGCTAGTATTTGAATGATTCTCTAGCGTAATGTCTAAAGTGATGACAAAACAGGTGATTTTGCTCACATTTTAAGATTATAAGGCTGAACGGCATGAAATGCCATCAGTCTACAGAGATTTCCCAGTATTTCTCTGTTGCAGTCGGGAGATCACAATAATTAACCCCGAAAAAGCCAAATCAAAGCAAACACTACCAGATTACTATGGTATAAATACAGCACTACAACATACAAAATGGAGAGATCGACTTAGAATGTCACTTACCTGTTTTATAATGATTTTATCAGCTGTAGTTTGAAATTTACGCTGAGTTTTTCTCCCCATAGGACTTATTATGCTGTCTCTTTCACCATATGTGGCGGTCAACCGTCAATTTCTTTGCTCTGTTCAGTATGACAGGCTGATGGCCATCGATGTGCTGAATATCTGAATAACAATATTTTAAAATAGGCCTATCCTTATAAATAAACTGCATAGTTGCAATCTAAACTACTACCTTCTCACCTAAAAAAGCCTTAAAAGTACATTATGTTGTCCAACAGCTGCGATATTTGTCAAACTGTAGTGAGTTGTTTACTCTTCAGCTTGTCTTTCTATGTGGGAGGAGTAATACAGCACAGGGTTCATACATGGCCATATATTCGTTTTCCTTAAGGACAGTCTCTCAAAACATACAAAAGAGGATTGCATTTCTTTCAATAATAAAATAAAACAGAACTATTGCAAAATAATATTATATCTTAACCTTGTGTGTAATGTAGGTCAATAAATTTATATTATTTTATCTAATGTATAAATATAGAAATATTATTTAAATGAATATAATGAATTATAATATAACAATAATAAATAATAAACTCATGTTTTTATTTATTTATATTAATATAAATTATATTATATTAATGGCGGTTCATTCCGCTGTGGCGACCCCTGATTAATAAAGTGACTAAGCCGAAAAGAAAATGAATGAATGAATGAATGAATATTATATTCATATTAATTTTGTACCATACATATATTATTTTATTTATACATTATTTAAATATATTTATTAAAAGAAAATTAGGGTGATATATTAAAGTGTATCAACAGTCAAAATGGTTACAAAAACAATAAAAAAAAATTAAAAAAATAAAAAAATCTCACAAATCATAACCATGAAAAAGGTCTATCTAAATCTATCCATAGGTGTGGGTTAAAATAAATAATAATAATAAAAAAAACTATATTAATATGATTTATTGTTGTGAAAAAAGCTGTATTTTTATCAGCCATTATAATCTTCATCTGATTCTATTTGGTAAAAATATGCTCACAATATATGCAGCAGAATGAATGAGTGTGCGGTTTTGCTCATAATGGCCAGTAAAAACTCATGCAGAGAGGTGTGTTTTGTCTGTTGTGGTTGTGTCTGTGTGTGTGTGCGTGTGTGTGTGTGTGTGTGTGTGTGTGTGTATAAATAGCTTTTCTGGGTGTTTCAGGCTCAACACGCATCTCTAAAAGTCATTTATCATCTGAATGCTCGGTTTATTCACACAATGGAATAAAAAGGGGCAAGTCTGGATCTGTGTCTTATGGATGGTGGTTTTACATTACGAACTGCAGATCTACATGTTGAGGAGGAAAACACAATGTTAACTCCTCAGCAATGCCTTTGACTTTAACACACAAAAAAACAACAACAAAAAAATCCCAATAATGTTAATAACAATATTGTTTTAAGAGTTCACACTTAGCTTATGATTGATTATAAAGCTTGTTTGGCATGCTGTCCCGGGAGAGAGCCCTGAGCTCATAAGATCCTCGAGCCCGGGGCTCCCTCCCGTTTGCAAGGCGAGAGGGGAGTCTGAGCTCAGGTAGATCTCGAGACCTCCCCTGCTGCTAATGAACAGACAGTGATTGCTCTTAAGAGATAACTACTTACTAGGAGCATGTCTATGGTGCCGATTTGGATTAGTCAATTAACTTAAGTTGCGTGTTTTTGGACGGTGGGAGGAAACCAAGGAACCTGGGGGAAACCCACGTGAGCATGGGGAGAACGTGTAAACTCACACAGAAATGTCGGCTGGCTTGGTAAGGACTAGAACCAGTGACGTTCTTGCTGTTAGGCAACAGTGCTAACCACTGGGCCACCGCGTCACCCATCTAAAGGAGGAGGAGTAGGGGTGGAAGGGGGGATTCTTTAAAACGAAGATGGCTGTTATATGGAACTTTATTTATAGTGGCTTAGGAATCGTCTGATTGGTGAATCATAAATTGAATAATGCGGGACCAGCCGCAAGCAATCATAAGCACGTGATCCTCTCGAAATTAGTTTATAAATAAACTTCACTTATATTCAAATTTGAAAATAAAAGCCACAATATGTACATCGGCGGACTTGAGACGCAGAGAGGAGTTGACCACGACGACGGGGTTCGAGTCCAGCGAAGAACAGTTCCAGAAAGCGGGTAAAACAAAAACATAAGGCAAAATATAAAATAAACATGTAAATAACAGGGTAAAAATGTGATGTGTTTGTCGGTCGGTCGGTCGGTCGGTCAGCCAGTCAGTCAGTCGACAGCGGCCTCTGGTGGATTTACGCGAGAACAGCAGGTGCAAATGGCACTCGTGAGAGAAATTTGAGACCTGAAAAAGCGTACACAGCGGCCTCTGGTGGATTCACGCACAACAAAAACTGCAAAAAACAGTAACTCCTGGGACTTTATGTACTGTCATCATGGCAAAGATAAAGTAAATTAGATAATAGCAATTAGTTAATAAAACTATTGTGTTTAAAAATGTGTTGGAAAACATCTCAGTTAAACAAGATTTGCATGTGTCCAAAATCAAACAAAAAGTGCTCAGGGGTAGCTTTAATAATGTGTCGGTGCTCTTTGGGTAAGGGATTCATCAAAATAAACAGCAATAATCAGTCCAAGGTACTCGAAAAAAGATTTGCATGTGTTTATGGTGTTGTTGGTCTGGATCTCATAATAAAAGATCTCAGAGTCTCTGCTTCACTGCAGCTCGCTCTCTCTCTCTCGCTCTCTCTCAATTCAATAATTGCTTTATTGGCATGACAAATGTTACAAATGTATTGCCAAAGCATTTATAAAGTTTACATAAAAAAAAAAAAAAAAAAGAACATACATATTTTTACAAAAAAACAAACAGTAAACGGTAAATAGTAGCAGTAATAGTAGCAGTAAAAAAAAAGAAAAAAAAAGATATATACATATAATAATTAAATAAATAATATATCATATTATTATTATTCAATATATCATATGTTATTCAATATATCATTTTCATTTATATCATATTATTCATATATATATATAAAAAAAAAATTAGATCAGAATACACTGTACATTTAACGATCAACATTTTAGGATAAAACAGTAATAAAAACAAAAAACCAAAAAAAAAATCAGTATCTCTCTCTCTCACACACAGATCTCATAATAAAAGATCTCAGTCTCTGCTTCACTGCAGCTCGCTCTCTCTCTCTCTCTCTCTCACACACACACACACACACACACACACACGCGCGCGCACACACACACAAAAAAGCACTATAGTTTAATGATATAGTAAAATGATTTTTGCAGCTTGTTCAAACGACTTATTTAAAATGAGCTGAATCAACACAATTCATAAGGTTTTTTTGTCACAACTTAAATGTTTTATGCTCAATCCACTTAAATTTGTAAAAACAATAAAGTTAACTTAATCAATTTTTGTTGGGACAACATGAAGGAATTGTGTGGAATCCAGCATGTATCACAGTAAAGAAGCTATTTTCAATAATGTTGAAAACCAGCAACCATTGACTTCCACAGTATTTGTTTTTCCCACTACAGAAGTCAATGGTTACAGGTTTCCAACATTCTTCAAAATATCTGCTTTTATGTTAACACAAGAAACTCAAACAGGTGAGTGAACTGTCCCTCTATTGAAATTTTACCACCAGAACATTTACTCGTCTTCAACTTATCTGTAAGAAACTAGCATTAAGTAGAAATACTTTGTCAGTTTGTTGTATTAATGTGGTCACATGATTGCATGTATTTATAGTATATTTCTGCAGTTTTACTTTAGGTAGTATTGCATTCATTTTTGAGACTACCCCTTCTGGTGAAACTTGATTTATTTGTATAAAACAGAACTGCTCTGTTCAGAATATCATACTAGTTTTACTATTTCAGGTTATATGCTGTGTGCGTGTTGTGTATAAACATTGTCGGAAATGTTCAATGTTACATATTCTTTTTGGTTCATGTATTGTTATTAAAAATTGTATGTAAAATAGAGTATATACAGCAACCTGGATAAAAACAAAATGTTATAAAAACGTATATATATAATTTATTTGTGTTATATAAACATATACATTTATATTATATGAATGTATCATGATAGGCGGTATGGTGGCTCAGTAGTTAGCACTGTCGCCTCACATCAAGATGGTCGCTGGTTTGAGTCTCAGCTGGGCCAGTTGGCATTACTGTGTGGAGTTTGCATGTTCTCCCCGTGTTTGCGTGGGTTTTTATTTATATATATATTTTAAATTTTTTGCAGTTCTTTTTTTCTACTCAATGCACAACCCAAAGGTAATACCTTCATTCATTCATTTTCTTTTCAGCTTAGTCCCTTTATTAATCTGGGGTCGCCACAGCGGAATGAACCGCCAACTTATGCAGCATATGTTTTACGCAGCGGATGCCCTTCCAGCTGCAACCCATCAGTGGGAAACATCCACACACACTCATTCACACACATACACCATGGACAATTTAGCTTACCCAATTCACCTATAGCGCATGTCTTTGGACTTGTGGGGGAAACCGGAGCACCCGGAGGAAACCCACGCGAACACGGGGAGAACATGCAAACTCACACAGAAATGCCAACTGACCCAGCCGAGGCTCGAACCAGCGACCTTCTTGCTGTGAGGCGACAGCGCTACCCACTGCTCTGCCCGTTAAAAATATAAAGTATATTTTATATATTTTAATATTTAAAGGAACCTTTAACTTAATGTAAAATTAAATGCAATAAATTCACAAATAAAATAAAAACTATGTACAGTTAATTGGTCATTTTTTATGATTAGATTTTAATATTAATAGAAAAAAAAAAACATTTAAACAAAATTAATTCACAATCAATCAAACTGATCTATTTACCATTTTTCATATAAATTGAATAATTGCTGTTTGTGAATTGGCAGCAGTTTTCACTGGGAAATGTTATTTTATTTGAACAATCCTTCTCTTAACAAGCTTATCTTAGTAAGCACTCATCATCTGACAAGTGTTTTGGCCAGAAAGCAGGATTGCGCAGGTAGCTGCGTTTCGTTGTTTGTCTTATTTCTACTTTTTTTCCCCAAATGTTCTCAAAACTCTTGCACACACTACCTACCTCTACTCTGATCACTGGCAGACTGGCAGTGCCTTTGACCATTCACACCTCGTGCATGTGCAGTTCGGAAGGAACGTTCCAGTATTCATAGGGGCCCTCGGTTTTGAAAAGAATAAATATTAAAATATTAACAGTTATAGACAAATTTTACAACATATGATTGAAATTTTATAAGAGAGCTATATGTTTAATATAGGCTTCTTATAATATAGGCTTCTTAGGATTGGTCAAGGCCCTAAGCGGCTGCTTACCTCGCTTATTGGTTAAATCCACCCCTGCTAGTGATGATGCTGAAAATATGGCTTTGCATCACAGGAATAAATGACATTTTATTATACAGTATAGTGCCATAGAAAACATTCCTTTTAAACAATAATAATAATAATAATATTTCACAACATAATCTTCCCAATATAATCTTCCAATAAAATCTTCCTCCAAACTTTGAAACAACAGTGGATATTACTACAAACATTAAAGGACACAAAAGACACAAGCAGAGATTTTGGTTAAGAAAACAGTTTTATTTCAAACACATTTTATCCCGAGACAAACTTGCCCCATTTTCCTTTTCTTTTTGTTTGTTCTGCAAGTATTAGAGTGCAAATTCCAACACAAATAAGAAAATTAATAAATAAAAGCCATTTTACTTTTGTTATTTACAATTCAGCAGATTAAGTGTACATTACCAAACCAAAAAACATACTTTCATATAAACGTAAAAACAGGTGAAGATCATTGCATTGGCTCTACTTCTAGATCCACGTCACAAACTGTTGATCCATGCAGGAGAAACACGACGAAAGTCCGTCGGTTCCACACCATAAAGTGTGTGAAGGTGAAAGAGACAGATATGGCACAGATACGAAAAACACACACACACACACACACTATGGAGTGATCACTGTTAAGTGCACATCACATCCGGGAGCATTACAGACAAGTGTTGGCTTTTGAGGAGAAGACATGCATGTTTTAGTGCGGACTGATGCATGATGAGATTTGGCCCTGTAAACCGGCATTTGAGAGTCAGGAAAGTGTTTGCGAGATGTAATGGAGATACTTTAAAGGGTTATTTCATCAAAAAAAATAACCCACCATCCTTGTTTTAATCCCCTGAGACCTTCGTTCATCTTCAGAACACAAATTAAGGTATTTTAGATGGTATCCGGGAGCTCTCTCAACCTCTATAGATAGCAATGGTCACGAGAAAAGGAACCAAAAATGTTGTCAAAACATCCCATGTGACTTCAACTGTAATTATACCAAGCTTCAAGAACACTTTTGTGCACCAACAAGCTGTAAAACCAGATTAGTTTGCTTATGTCTTCTCTTCTGTGACAGATCATGGTATGCATTTACTACCATAGACTGTAAAAAATATGGACATAGTATCCGTGACGTCACCCATGAAGCTACAAGTGGGCGTGGCCAACCGTCACCATTTTGTTTGCGCATCATCGCACCGGGGTAACCAAAAATGGGCAAGGAGGTGGGGCATGGGCGGAGCTACAGATGCCTGCTAGCAATTTGCTTAGACAATTTTTTCGTTGAGAGAAACGCTTAATACTTCATTACCTGTGATTCGTTTGTGTTCTGACCACATGGGATGGTTGTATACTATATCAATAAAGTGTTTAGTCTTTTAAAAACACTGTTGTAATACATTGTGCCACTAAGTATTTTTCTTATGATGTTTTTCTACAGGAGGAAAACGCTAATTACTTCCAAATACTTCAAATATAGTCAGTGTTAGTAAATGCAAGGCTATTTATGAAATCCAGGCATAACACTGTATGATAACGTTTCAGATGACTGTTCAAGAATTTTCAAGAATAAAAATTTCACTCACCTGGGAAATGGAGGCCACTTGAATGGTTTGTGAGCACAATTAAGTGCACACAGCATGCCATATGATCTGTTAAATGTAAAAAAATAATTCCAAAAGGCAATCGACTGTGTAAGGCCACATAAAGCAAAACAAGAATATGATATATATGCCGAGTTCAGCAGCTAATCAGCCAGAATCAGCTGAGGTGATGTGACGGCGACCAGCGAGACAAAGCTGTCAGCCAAGTGGCCATGCCCTTAATTATGCAGACTTAATATAAATGAAACGGATCAGTTATAAAAAAATTCACCGCCCTCACAGTTGTCATGAAGGGTAATATTAGCTATATGCACCAAAACCATCTTTTGTACCAGGTTGTAAACATGTTTTTATCAGCTGTAAAAATGACCAATTTAGCATTGCAGTCAGTAGACATCTGGAGTTTCTGGAGCCAGCGCCCAAAGGCCAGGCGATGAACTGCAGTTTCAGTTACTTTCGTATTAGCTTCACGAGGGAGAGCGGGATGTTGCCGCTTGTTTACTATGGGCAATACTCGCAAGTGGTGTATTGACGACCTGATGCAGAAGATATAAGTAAACATAAATATGATTACAGTTGAACACTGAATGTTTTGACAATGTTTCTGGATCATTTTCATTGCTGTCTATGGAGGATAAGAGAGCTCCAGGATTTTATCTAAAATATCTTCATTTGCGTCCTCAAAATGAACGAAGGTCTCAGGGGATTGAAGGGACATGAGGGTGAGAAATTAATAACAGAATTATCATTTTTGGATGAATGTAAGCTTTATTGTTTGTAATAGAAGCCTGCTTGCCAAGGCTGCATTTATTTGATAAATTTTTTTAGAATATTTTTACCATTTAAATGAACCATTTTCTCATTAGGTGTAGTTTGAAATGTAATTTATTCCTGTGATTCAAAGTTGAATTTACTCCAGTAGTGAGTAGGGTTGTTTCCGATACCAATACTAGTAAGATTCTGGCATCGGTATCAGCAAGAAAGCATAAATCGATCCGATACAATCTTTTTAAATGAGAAATGAGCTCAGGTATCGGAATCGGTATCAGAAAGGAAAAAATTCAGTGTCACACGACCCTTCAGAAAGCATTATAATATGCTGATTTGCTATAATTATATTTGAAATAATGATTCAAATGTCAAATGATCAATGTTCAAACATTGTAGAAACTGATACATTTGACTTTTTACGATTCTTTGATTAAAACAAAGTTCAAAACAGCATTTATTTCAAATACATATTTTTCCCCATCATATACTGTGAATATACAAAACTGAGCAATTAGTGTCCTTGATTAATAAAAGTAAACACATTTTACAGTACAGTGAATACACAATGAAATAAATAAATACTGTAAATACAAAAACTGCACTTCTGAACGGTACCGCATCACAGATTCGACAAAAAACCAGGATTATTATTAATGATAATAAATTAATAACAATAATAATAATGAATGTTTCTTGATTTTTGAAGGATCACGTGACACTGAAGATGCTTTAAATCACAGGAATAAATTATATTTGAAACCATATTCGATAATCGAATAAAAATGTTTTAAACTGTAATAATAATTCACAATTTAAAAGTTTTTACTTATTTTTTGATCAAATAAATGTAGTCTTAGTGAGCAGAAAAGGATTCTTTGCAACATTTAAACATCTTCTGATCTCAACCTTTTTACCGGTACTGTATGTATGTGTGTATGAAGGTCAGATGGGGTCATAAAATGAGCAGAAGTGGCCGCAAGAGTGGACAAACGCTGTGCTAAAATAGCTTTGTTTTTTATGGCACCGTTTCAGTCATGCTTTTCCAAAACCCTGCAGTGACCGCTGGAGGTCGGTTAGTTATGTTAAAAGAATAGCTGCATTGCTTCCAGTTAATCTAGTTAATGGATTTAGTGTCCGTTTAAACACTCAAACTATAGCAGGCGAACGATCTGAACATCTTTTCCAAAACCCGCAGACAGACAGTATTAATGTAACACTTTATAATCAGGTTTCACTTGTTAACATTAGTCACAAAAACTAAAAATGAAAAATACTTTTAAAGCATTTATTTATTATATTTAATGTTAATTTACTAATACTAATTATATTTTAATTTGATAATATACTATGCAAAAACATATAGTGCATCACACACCTAAATCAATAAACTAAAACGACAGCAAACTAAATAAAATGACAATTCAGTCGTTACTTGAAATAAAATAATCGTGCATAAAAATGTATAAAAATAATTACATAAATACACATAGACATAGATGTGTATATATTCTTAATTCATCTCTGATTGGTGTGAGGCATAATATATTTTTTGAATAATACATTTATTATTATGTATATATTTGACTCAAAACAAAAATCTGGTAATGTTATTATTAACCAGTTATGCTATTGACCAATTATTATATTGGTATTTCAGTTTGTATGCTGAAATAAAATAAAATAAAATAAAACAAATAAAATGTAATAAAAATTAAATTGATTTAAATTAAAGTAAATAAAATAAATAAAAAATAAAATAAACAAAATATTTTTTTTTAAATAAAAAATAAAATAAAATAAAATAAAATTAAATTAAATAAAATTAAATTAAATAAAATAAAATTAAATTAAAGTTAAATAAAATAAAATGTATCTGGTGATATTATGTAATGGTCCCGAGCTTATAGAAACTTTTTTTTTTTTTTTTAAATACTGAATTAAATGTATGGCTCTTTGCTAGTTCAACTAATATTAACTAATGGAACCTTATTGTAAAGTGTAAACAATATTAGTGTTTTTTTTTTCTTTCTTTTTCTTTTTTGGTTGAACAACAGATCAAATGTCTGTTTTTAACCTGATCAAATGCTTTTGAGTCACATAAATCAGTACATTTGGAAAGTAAACAAAAAGGTACCAGGTTTACCCTGAAATATGTTAACTCCTATTTCCCTTTTCCCCTTTGTGCAAATTCTTCCTATTTTAAATAAAACAGATTATTAAATCATTGGGAAAACCTCCCTGTTGTCTCATTAGGAATCTCAAAAAACAAAAAGGAAAAAAAGAAATAAAATACATAACAACAGAATATTAAATCTCATTAGACATAAACCTCTGCGATGTCTCATAGATGAATCCCCCCCCCACCTCCCTCAAAAAGAAAAACTTTAAATTTAGATAGAGTACATAATGGCAACGGATTATGAAATCTCAATGGAAATACTTCTGTTGTGTCATGAATAAATAAAAAAAGAAAAAGAAAAAAATCAATAAAATAAATTGAGATACATAACAACAACAGAACATTAAATCTAAGTATTTGTTGTCTCTTGGATGAATCCCTCCAAAGACAAAAAACCCCAAAACAAATAAAAACTTAATTTGTTTTTATAGAAAATAACAACAGATTATTAAATCTCATTGGAAAACATTTGCCTCATGTAGGAATCTCAAAAAAAAAAAAAGAAATAAAATAAACTGAGACACAACAAAAACAACAACAGAATATTAAATCTCATTAAGAAAAAAACATATTTGTTGTCTTATGGATGTACAACAAATATATATATATATATATATATATATATATATCATTTTTTTTGGATACACAATAACAACAGATTATTAAATCTCACTGGAAAAACTTCCCTGTTGTCCCATGTAGGAATCTCAAAAAACACACAAAAAAAAAAAAAAATAATCAAATCAAATAAATTGAGACATAATATTAAATCTCATTAGAAAAAAAACTCACGGATGAATCTAAAAAAAATTTACATTTAGATATAGTGGCAACAGATTATGAACTCTCATTGGAAAAACTTTCCTGTTGTCTTCCCTGTTGCCCTGTATGGCTCTCAAAAAAAACAAAAAAGAAATATATATATATATATATATATATATATACAATAACAACACAATATTAAATCTCACTGGAAAAAAGTTCCCTCTTGCCCCATAGATGACTCAAATCAAGTCACACAACAGAAAAACATCCCTGTTGTCTCCTGCATGCCTCTCAAAAAAATAACAAATAAAAAGTACAAATAAATACTTTAAATCGAGACACACAACAGAAAAACGTCCCTGTTTCCTCTTGTCTGCCCTTTAAAGTTACCCAGTGTGTTTAGTCTTCCTCAGGGCCAGTGATTCACCCAAACTCAAACTCAAATGATTCATAGCCAACAGCGTCTGGACTCCAACACAAAAGCGTCCAGTCTTCAAGCTATCGTTCACCTGCTCATTTGAGATAAAAAAAAAAACTACCAAGCTGCCTGCCTTACCAAATAAACTGACCTGTTACTTTAGTATGGTGGTGAGCGGAGGCCTGGAGCTCCAGCAGTTTTTGGGGTTTTTTGTTTTGTGAAGGTTTTAAGAGGTCAGTTTGGAGTAACTGGGAGGAGAAAAGCGCCGGCGCAGGTATTTGAGGATGTAGAGCGGTAAACAGCTGACCAGAGTGATGGCCGTCACTTTCCAGATGAAAGATAATGTGGCGATGAAGTAGATATCTGTCAGACACACAAGAACAGACTGTAAGTGCAACTGTGCAGCTGATCTGGTCCCGTGAAGTGCTTTGAAATATGCATTTTTATTCCAAATTAGATCGTAATCTCAACCAAAACATAAAAAGAGGGTGGGGCATATGGTAGCTCCTCCCCTTAAAAAACAGCCAATAGCATTTGGTTTTTACCACAGCTCTTCCAGTGAGTGGTTGAGCTCAAGCGCATCAAATGAAAAGCAAATGAAAAGAAGGGGGCGGGGCACGGCAGATACTAGAGAGCATTTGATTGGTCAGAAGATTTGATGAGAAACTGAAGTATGAGGTGATGTGAAAAAAAGAATCGTTGATCCAATTAGATGGAAGTGACAAACTGCAAGCTTTGGGTGTTTATATCAGTTTTATATCTTTCATTCATTCATTAATTTACTTTTCGGCTTAGTCCCTTTATTAATCTGGGGTCGCCACAGCTGAATGAACCGCCAACTTATCCAGCATATGTTTATGCAGCGATTGCCCTTCCAGCCGCAACCCATCACTGGGAAACACCCATACACACTCATTCACACACATACATACACTACGGACAATTTAGCTTCCCAATTCACCTACAGCGCATGTCTTTGAACTTGTGGGGTAAACCGGAGCACCCGGAGGAAACCCACGCCAACACGGGGAGAACATGCAAACTCCACACAGAAATGCCAACTGACCCAGCCGAGGCTCGAACCAGCGACCTTCTTGCTGTGAGGTGACAGCGCTACCCACTGCGCCACCGCATCGCCAGTTTTATATCTTCTAAACATGAATTTTGTCATTGTTTTACAGCTTATAACACTATAACACTAGCTTATAGACATCCTTAAAACTAACATACTGATTTTTACATCTAAAATACTTTATTTTAATTTCACGGGACCTTTAAAAGGAGCACTACACTTTTTTTTTTTGAAATAGCCAAATTTTACAACACCCCTAGAGCTAAACAGTTGAGTTTTACCATTTTTTTTATTTATTCAACCGATCTCCGAATCTTAGCCGAGCTTTTAGTTTAGTTGAGCTTAGCATAGATCATTGAATCGGATTAGACCATTAGCATCTCACTCAAAAAATGAGCTACACTCTAAAAATCACCTAAAAACTGAAATATTTTCCACATTTTACATTCAATATTTCCACCGAAACATTTTTTCCTCAAAACGCTTCGGTGGACACGCAGCCTTACACAATACACAGTATTTATGTCATTTTCTCTACTCAAGTCTGTTCTACTTATCAAGTAATATTGTGTTTAATTCAGTGGATGTTTTCATCCCGAACATAACAAAAGGGTAGTAAATTTGAACAGCGCACAAGGGTTAAATATGTAACAAACATACATATTTTACATATATTTGGTCTGAAACAGAAACTAAAAGGGTCTTGAAAACTTGAAATATTTTACATTGATCTATTTATTATTATTGTTATTATTAATACTGAAAACAGTTAATATTATATGCTTAATATTTTCATATTTGTCATGATATTTTCAAGGCTCTATATGTTCAGTAGAAGACAATTCTTTTTTAATATATTTCCCAAGTGATGTTTAATACAGCAAGGATATTTTCACAGTATTTCCCATAATATTTTTCTTCAGGGGAACTCTTATTTTCTTTTAGTTTACCTAGTAACCAAGTTTAAGTTAACCCTTTAACTCATCTAAAATGTCACACATCAATGTTTGTTATTTTATATATAGATATGCAACAAACACACTCCTAATTTAAGCAACACCACCACAGCCAGATCAAAACATCTTCAACCAGCCAATTCCAATCCAATCCGATTCCTTACAAGATTTTCCATGACTCTACCTTCACCCACGGGTTGCCATTTAAATCTGCGTCAGACTAGCGTGAGCAGACAAAATAATCAATAAAACGTCCAAATCCATGATTGTTCAGATCCAAAACTCTGGTCTGTTTCATGTCCTGAGTCATGCGTAAAACTCTTTCCCATCAAGCCTTGTTCTTCTATTCCTGTTCACGCAACTTCAAATCCCTGCTGAACACGCCATTGGCTCATCATCAAACCTTTATTCCCAGAAATGTATGGAACGACACCAAAAGAGTCACTTGAGAAAGGCTTTAAACCACAGTCGGGTCAGCAGAAGGAGAGGCTGGACGTCAGTGTGTGATTGCTGGAAACTGACCGCTCTGTGTTTTAGGTGGTCTGGTGCCACACACTGATGGATCTGGGGGCGCAGCGGTGAACCAATGCCTCATCTGCACTACTCAAAAGACACTTGTTCATGTGCTGTGAACGTGAGCCTGGGATGGACACAAGTCATCTGCGCCATCGTGGATCCATCATCCTCACTGGCAGGATTCAGGTCCAACAGTGGATTCTTTTAAGTGAAGTTGGTGGGCAAGAATGAATGATGCTAAAGGTCTTACTAATGCAATCAAAGTTGGTTTTGGTACAAGAATTTAGTAAATGGCTGCAGGCAGTGGCTTCTTTTGAACAAATCCATAAAGTTTAGTATTTTGGACACACTGCAAAAAATATTTTTGGTTTTGTTTGTAACAATATGTAACAATTCTTAAATCAAGAAGCATTTTCTAGACAAGCATAACATATTATCTTGTTTTAAGAAATAATATGTCAAAATTAAGTGAGTTTTTCCTTAAAACAAGTAAAATAATCTGCTTTAAGCAATAACCTAGGTTTTCTTTTTGGCGTAAGATTATTTTGCTTACCCCATTGGCAGATTATTTTACCTGTTTTAAGGAAAAACTCACTTAATTTTCACATATTATTTCTTAAAACAAGACAATTTCTTTTGCTCGTCTAGAAAATGCTTCTTGACTTAAGAATGTTTAGATATTTGGACTAGAAACTATTTTTGGCAGTTTTTTTTACTGCTTCATTATGTTAGCTATATATGTATAGGTTTAAAAATTGCTTTTACGTCCAGTGTTCTGTTCATATTTACTGCATGTTTATTTAGGCAGCACTGTGGTCCTAAGACACACAACATTTCTTTCTGCTCTATGTTTCTGATATATGTAGTGGAATGATAATAAAGAAGAAAAAAAAGAAAAGAAAAAGCTTATTCAAGTATGGATTGTTTAAATAATTCAATTATATATTTTATTTATTATACTACTATTATTTTTAATTTCATTAATATATTTCTGGGAATAATAAAAAATAAATAATTACATATATATATATATATATATATATATATATATTTTAATTTATTTATTTATATAAACATTTATATATTTAAAAATATCTTTTCTATATTTTATAAA
>CAIGQV010019951.1:24203006-24219360 GCA_903798115.1 Danio jaintianensis | reverse complement strand
CAAATTCCAGGTGGGCTGCTATGTGCCCTTTACTAAGGAGTGGCTTCCGTCTGGCCACTGTACCATACAGGCCTGATTGGTGGATTGCTGCACAGATGGTTGTCCTTCTGTAAGGTTCTCCTCTCTCCACAGAAGAACGCTGGAGCTCAGACAGAGTGACCATCGGGTTATTGACCACCTCCCTGACTAAGGCCCTTCTCCACCGATCACTCATCTTAGATGGCAGGCCAGCTCTAGGCAGAGTCCTGGTGGTTCCAAACATCTTCCACTTACGGATGATGGAGGCTACTGTGCTCATTGGAACTTTCAAAGCAGCAGAGATTTTTCTGTAACCTTCCCCAGCCTTGTGCCTCGAGACAATCCTGTCTCGGATGTCTTCAGACAATTCCTTTGTCTTCATGCTTAGTTTGTGCTTTGACATGCACTGTCAACCCTGGGACCTTATATAGACAAGTGTATGCCTTTTCAAATCATGTCCAATCAACTGAATTTACCACAAGTGAACTCCAAATAAGCTGCTGAAACATCTCAAGAATGATCAGTGGAAACAGAATGTACCTGAGCTCAATTTAGAGCTTCACGGCAAAGACTGTGAATATTTATGTACATGTGATTTTTCAGGTTTTTTATTTTTTATAAATTTGCAACAATTTCAAAAAATCTTTTTTCACATTGTCATTATGGGGTATTGTGTGTAGAAGGAAATAAATGAATTTGAGGAAATAAATTAATTTAATCCATTTTGGAATAAGGCTGTAACATAAAAAAATGTGGAAAAAGTGAAGCACTATGAATATTTTCCGGATACACTGTATATTAACCTTTGTGTATTGCTCAAATTGACTACCCTTTCGTTATGTTTGTGGCTGTTTTTGCCCCACTGACTTCCATTATAACGATATGTTTACATATATATATATATATATACAGCAGACAAGGGTTAAAGTTAAAAAATGGTTTGGAATAACCATTTTCACCAGGACTCTCTCTAATTTATATATCTACTTATCCATTTACATATATGTACATATAATTTATAGATTTATAAATATTTGCATATATTTTAATGAAACCATAAAGTTTGGAATAACCATTGCTGAATTGGAAATTTTTGCCTCATTTTAAAATAAAGGTCTTTAAAGCAATATATTATAAATAAAATCTACAAATGCAAACATATAAAATTAAAAATTGTGCGCAATAAAATTAAAAAGTCTGTTTTGATTTTTCTTCTACTCTACACCGACATGAATAAAAAAAAAAAAAACATCCCAGATCACCAACATTGACCCTTGCATGAACAAGCAGTGTGTTTTGTGTGTGTGTGCAGCTAGTGTGTTGATGAATGGAGCAGATGTACAGTACCTGCATGGTGCTGATGCACAGGCTGCGGTGAATGACGAACTGACTGAGCGCCGCTGAGCGTTTATAGCTGTTCCTGCCGTGGACCATCAGCAGGTGACCCAAGTGCTTAAACTGAGTGATGGAGAAATCAGCGGCCAGAGACGCCTGCTTACCCTCCTGTAATACACACACAAACAGACAACCAGCCAGAGTGTTTACTCCTTTCACTTTAAGATAAACTGCTAGAACATTCATATTGCTGATTTTAAAAATTAAATGCTTTGGGCGTATTGTTGAGTTTTGTATTGTTGAGTTTTGGAAAAATTTCAAAGCATTTTCACAAAATATGCGTCAAAATAAGATTTGTAGCAAAAATCATCCCATTTGCTAAAACACAGAGAAAATTGTGGCCAAATTAAAACTCAAAATTATCCCAGAGTGGATGAAAACATCTCCAACAGCACACAAAGGTTAAAGATAAAAAAAGTTTGGAATAACTATAAATGCAGAGACACCTGAGTACCCTCCTGTAATACACAGACAAACAGACAACCAATTTATTTAATAAATAAATGAAATAATGGGGAGACAATTTAGATAAATGAGCTGAACGCATTATTATTTCTGAATATATTAAAGAATCCTCATAAAAAAGAAAATAAATTAAGAATAAGGGACAAAACTGAAAATAAAATCGATGGAAATTTTATATTGAATAGAATCACCGCCTAAACACCACTTAAACAAAATAAGAACAACAAAAAAACTTTATATAAAACAGTAAAACATATATTTAACATACTTAATTATTCTGAAATAAAAAGTAAACTAAATTGAAGATGCAACAAAAAAGGCAATAGAAAATGTAATTGTTTCATTAGGACAAACCTGATCAATTAAAAAAAAAAAAAAAAAAAAAAACTTAAATGCAAAAAACGTTAAAATGCAAACAAAAACCATAACAATAAATAAATGCAAAATATTTTTTTCTAACGGTAAAAGTAAACAAACAAGGTTAAACAAAGGAAAATTGCAATAAAAATACATTTACATACAAAACAAAAATAACTTACAAAAAAATAATCACAAACAAGATAAAACTGAAAAACGATCAAATGTTAGCTAATGAATTAACCAACAACAACAACCTCCCTCTCACACATAATAAACCCTCCCACAAATAACGTTTCATAACTCTTTGAAACTGATCCTTTTAGGCTTTGATCCAAATTGTGCAATTTTGGTGACTGTCGCTTTAAATTCAAATGAGATTGTGCTCTTTTCAAAAAAGGGCGGAGCTACAAATACCTATGTGACCACAGTGGCATATTCAAAAACAAGATTAACATCCTATGCTAATGAGGGAGAGATGGTCACTAATGGGCGGGGTTTTCCCACTCTGATGACATGTATAAAGGGAGAATGTCAATCAAAGTGTTTCTGCAGACTGTTTTTATCAAGTGTGATTACAAAAAATTAAATTAATACAATTGTATCATTAAAAACTGGTTATAATCACAGACTGTTGCCACACAACTATATTGAAACCCCTTATAATAGTGATTTTTGCATAAAAGCTCCCCTTTAAATCCAGTGATGGAAAACCTGAGAAATCGCACATACATATACTAACAGTCAAGAGCGTAAGCAAGAGTGTTTTCTAGATTAAGCTGGACTATATTAAGCATCTTCGGATCACTGAGTGACTGAATGAACCGAAGAGAGGAAAATAACGACCCATGAAACCACGCCAAGCCAATCAAGGTTTAAGCCGAGTTAGTCATGAATGACTCAGTATCAATTAACCTTCCCATGGCGTCTCATTTTGATGAGCTGGAAAGTGGGCTCGGTGCACCACAACTGGGTCAAACTCGGCTCTGCAGTATTTTAGGTACGTTTAGACTCATAAAATGTCTACAGCATGTTTCTAAATGATCCGACCACCTAGTTCAGTTTAGTTCAGTACATTTTGATTTCAGGAACCATATCCTGATGTGATTCCTGAAATCAGAATATATTGAACTAAACTAGTCTATAGTGGAGGTCAAAGCTTCTTGAGTGTTCTGAAATCTCATTCATTCATTCATTCATTTTTCTTCGGCTTAGTCCCTTTATTCATCAGGGGTCGCCACAGCGGAATGAATCGCCAACTTATCCACCATATGTTTTACACAGCGGATGCCCTTCCAGCTGCAACCCAGTACTGGGAAACACCCATACACTCTAATTCACACACACTCCGGCCAATTTAGTTTACTCAATTCACCTATAGCGCATGTCTTTGGACTGTGGGGGAAACCGGAACACCCGAAGGAAACCCAGGTGAACCCGGGGAGAACATGCAAACTCCACACAGAAACGCCAATTGACCCAGCGGGGACTCGAACCAGCAACCTTCTTGCTGTGAGGCGACAGTGCTAACCACTGAGCGACCGCGCCGCCCCGTTCTGAAATCTTTAGAATGAAAAAGCTGTAATGTGACACATTTATAATGTTAGAATAAATGAAGTCCTGATTGTCAATAAACCTGAACAGATGAAAAAGCATTATGCAGCTAAGTATTTATATATATATATATTTTATTTTTATTTTTTTATTTACTCTTGCATAAAAGACAAAAAAAGTAAATAAATACAAACATTTTACCAATTGGGAAACACTTTGGATAAACTAGTTAATTGGTGTTTCTGGTTTCAAAATAAATAATTATGGGCTTAATATTTTTTCAGTACAACTAGAAATATAAAAAAAGCGATTAATTGCTGTGAATAATTACCACTATAAAAAAATTTAATAGGCAAAAATAAAATAAGAGAAAATGTAAATGCATACATACATACATACATACATGCATACATACATGCATACATTTTTGTCACGGATGAAGAATGCAAATCAGCGTATTATGCGCTGGAGTCTATTCTTTCAAGATTTCAACATGGAAATTCGGTACAAGAAGGGCAAAGACAATAGCTATGTTTCCATCCAAAAATGCGAATTAACTTTATGCGCAAAACTGGAATATCGCATAAAAGACATGCGAATAAAGCAGCGTTTCCATCCGACTAGTCAAAGCGAACAAAATCATCACTTTCTGACTATCTGTCGCCAAATATCAACAATAAAAATGGAATTTGCTGCGGTAGGAGAAGCTGCGTGAATCTTTTCTTAAATGACTTGCGCCTCAGACGACATTAAATGTAAAGCATAGTATCCAGAAATGGCACATAAATTGCTTCAGAATCTGATAAACATTTTACAATTGAGAGAAAGATCATAAAACATGAATTAATCAACATCAACATCAACATCAACATTAACCAGAGCAGGAAAATGTATCTAGAGAATAAATAGACTAAATTATGATGGTAACCCACTGTCAGTCAGACAGTCAGTTCAGTCAGGGGAAGTTGCAGCATGTTAATGCTAGTGTCAAATGTTAGCTTTCAATGTGGTGTAATGCAAGAAATGTGAGAATGTGTGTGTAAAGTGTAAAGTGTGTGTGTTTGGTGTTTGACGCAGTGAGCACAGATGGAAGGAAGTGTCCGGAAGCAGCAGCAGTGTTTGTGTGTGTGGGTGTGTGTGTTTGCGCCTCTGAAACTGCTGGGTCTTACTTTGCCCTCCACTCCCACGCCACAGTCTGCTTCCTGGATCATGCTGACATCATTTCCTCCGTCCCCTGAGAGAGAAAAGACAGCCAGTGATGAGCCAGAGACAGATGGTGCCGTGACCCGGACTAAGTCCACAACGCATACCGTATGTAAATGTACACATAACTAGGCCAAGATTCGATATTAAACCTGAAAATGAAACTGATGCTATATGTTAATGCTAGCAGATATTAGCAAACAGACTGAACTTAATGATATGGGAAGCATTAAACAGTTTTTGTCTATATATCTGTACTGTTAACTATGATTTTCTCATGCCTAACTTTGTTTTAATTTTATTATATAAGATTTATTTACACACACACGCACGCACGCATGCACACACACACACACACACACACACTCGCACACGCACACACACAAATTATATATTTTTTTTCACACAAATTATGAACAAATGCGACTTAAAAATAAAATGAAAACATTTAAAAATATAATAACATATAGTAAAAAGCAAAAACTGTAATTAAAATCACTTAAATTAAAAGTAAATTTAAAAAAAATATAATAATAAAAAAAAAAATAATAAAATAAAAATAAATAAAATAAAATAAACAATAAAATTAAATTAAATAAAATATAAAATAAAATAATAAAATAAAAATAAAATTAAAAATACAGTAAAATAAAATAAAATAATAAAATAAATAAATAAAATTTTTTATAAAATAATAGTCTTTTCTAGTTAAGCAAAAAATGTTTTGTGTATTTATATATATATATATAAATATATATAAAATCAACGTATATTTGATTATTTCTGAAGACAAGGCAATATTTTTTACTTGTCTAGAAAATGCTTCTTTATTTAAGAATTTTTGGATATTTGGACTAGAAACTGAACAAAAAAATTTAAAGAAAAGCATAACATATTAAAATGTAAAACTTTTAAAATAAATAACACAAAATTGAAAAATAAAACACTAACAGCAGAAAAAACTGCAATAATAAAAACTTTACATAAAACCACACCTACTAGCATTATGTTAGCTGTTAGCTATTTTCCTAACTGTAAAGTTATTTCCAATAAATTCAGACATTGCTTCTTTGTGACCAAATAAAAACATACAAATCAGATAAAATAGAACATAACACTCACAGGAAGTGCACTGAGCTAAGAGGAAGTTGTTCACTGACCGACAGCACAGGTAAGTTTGCCTGTTCGTTCCTGCAGCAGACGAACAATCTGAGCTTTCTGTGTTGGAGCACAGCGACAGCAGACCACAGCCGGACACTGACATGCCAACTCCATAAATTCATACTCATAATACTTCAGACACACCTGCAACAACAACAACAACAAAAAACATAAACCTTCACGTTTAGGAGAAATACAACTTAATATACAAGAATTATTATCCCTCCTGAATTATTAGCCCCCCTGTATATTTTTCCCCCAATTTCTGTTTAACGGAGAGAAGATTTTTTTAACACATTTCTAAACATAATAGTTTTAATAACTCATTTCTAATAACTGATTTCTTCTATCTTTGCCATGATGACAGTACATAATATATCAAATTAGATATTTTCCAAGACACTAGTATTCAGCTTAAAGTGACATTTAAAGGCTTAACTAGGTTAATTAGGCAAGTTAGAGTAATTAGACAAATCAATGTATATGGTTTGCTCTGTAGACAATTATTGCTTAAGGGAGCTAATAATATTGACCTTAAAATGGTTTTAAAAAATTAAAAACTGCTTTTATTCTAGCTGAAATAAAACAAATAAGACTTTCTCCAGAAGATAAAATATTATAGGAAATACTGTGAAAAATTCCTTGCTCTGTTAAACATAATTTGGGAAATATTTGAAAAAGAAAAAAAAAACATTTACAGGAGGGCGAATAATTTTGACTTCAACTGTATGTACTTTTCTTCACAAAAAATACATATTTTTAGGATGAATTGGGACGCAGCATCAGTACAAACGTTACTACCATTCACTAACGGCAACTGCCATGGTTGCTAGGTGACAAGATCAGTCTTCTGTAGAGTCATTTTACAATGCTCAGTTCGGCCTGCGTGGACTTCGGAGAACTCACCTTTGAAGTCTGCTTCCTTTCAAGCATGTAACCTCTGAATTGGAACACAGCTATTGTGCATGTTTGATATCTGTTATACAGTTGAAGTCAGAACTATTAGCCCTCCTGTGAATTTTTTGTTCTTTTTCAAATATTTCCCAAATGATGTTTTACAGAGCAAGGAATTTTTCACAGTATTTCCTATAATATTTTTTTCTTCTGGAGAAAGTCTTATTTGTTTTATTTCGGCTAGAATAAAAGCAATTTTTTTTTTAAAGCCATTTTAAGGTCAATATTATTAGCCCCCTTAAGCAATATTTGTTTTCAATTGTCTTCAGAGCAAACCACTGTTATACAATGACTTGCCTAATTACCCTAACTTGCCTAGTTAACCTAGTTAAGCCTTTAAATTGCACTTTAAGCTGAATACTAGTATCTTGAAAATATCCAATAAAATATGATGTACTGTCATCATGGCAAAGATAAAAGAAATCAGTTATTAGAAATTTGTTATTAAAAATATTATGTTTAGAAATGTGTTGAAAAAAATATTCTCTCCATTAAACAGAAATATACAGGGGGCTAATAATTCTGATTCAACTGTACATCAATGTGTTTGTTTTTTTTCTTCAAGTGTACACGCGGCTCATGTCACCTCTAGAGAGTCTCCCGATATCACCAGCGCGCAGTCGTGTTTCCTCCTGAAGGCGTTGAGCTCAAGGTGAGCTTCGCTTCGAGTGGTTACCTGCAAGACAGCGGAGAGTTCAGCAGCATTAGTGTTTTTTCCCCTCACACAAACACACAAGCAGCCAGTCGGATAAAGATCTCAGAGACACCGGCGGTGAACCACAGCCTGAGATATTAACTTCAGCTGGCAAATTCAACCAACTCTCTGCTCAACCGTCTAAAACTGTGAGGTTTACACGGCCTGCTGCTTTCACACAGGAAGCTCACCATTAGTAACTGTTGTTTTAGTGTTTACAGATGGCTTTGAGCAGATATCGACGTTAGACTGAAAAGGTATGAGAGTAAATAGATTCACTGTCATGTCATTTATAAAACCTGTATGGGCTTTCTTTTTGCGGTCGACCACTAAAGGAGATGTTTGTAAGAATGTTCACACTGCTCATTTGCTTCTCAGTGATCTATAGCTAACATTTAATAACGTGTTTTACTCCAATCTCACCTCATCATTTCAGTTGAATGTTTGAATATAAGGATTGGAGATATTATGCACAAAATTTGAGGTTGCATTAAAAGATTAAATCATACATTTTTTATTTTAAAAGAAAGTCACCATTGCATTATTGAGAGAAGACTAGTGTTTACCGTAACTCACATTTGGATACACTGTATGTGTAGACAGGTAAGACAGGTAAGTACACTAAAAACATCATAAAGCAGATTCAACTCAACTTTATTTAGCACCTAGTTTCAGAGATTTTCTAAAGCAGCACAACTGATAATTAATATTTTGTAGGGATCAAATTGTCATATTAGACCCATATAACATATGGGTTTGGAATAACCAAGCAAATAATTATTTATTTTAGGATGAACTTTTCCTTCACTAAGTCTCCAAAACAATGTAAATAAATAAATTGGATGTGTAAATTATTCCAAAACTCCTCATCAGCGAATAGGATGGGTAACACTTTAGTTTAAGTAACAATTCACACCATTTACTGGCTTATTATTAAGATATCAACTGTTTATTAGCATTGTTTATTCTATGCTGTTTATTCTAGTTGATCATTTAGTATCAGAAGTGGCTTATATAAAAGGCAAAGGCCTCTAGATTTTTAATTATTTATTTAGGACTGTAAGGTCTGACTTTGCTTAGACAAAAGTCTTGTCACTTAACAGAAATAATGTACAGTCTAGAATATAAAGTCATGGTGCAGTGGAGAAAGAATTAATATTGTGTATGACTCCAATGAGCTTGGAGGACTGCATCCATACATCTCTGCAATGACTCAAATAATTTATTAATAAAGTCATCTGGAATGGCAAAGAAAGCGTTCTTGCAGGACTCCCAGAGTTCATCAAGATTCTTTGGATTCATCTTCAGTGCCTCTTCCTTCATCTTAACCCAGACATGCTCAATAATGTTCATGTCTGGTGACTAGGCTGGCCAATCCTGGACCACCTTGACCTTCTTTGCTTTCAGGAACTTTGATGTGGAGGCTGAAGTATGAGAAGGAGCGCTATCCTGCTGAAGAATTTGCCCTCTCCTGTGGTTTATAATGTAATGGGAAGCACAAATGTCTTGATACCTCAGGCTGTTGATGTTGCCATCCAATCTGCAGATCTCTTGCATGCCCCCATACTGAATGTAACCCCAAACCATGATTTTTCCTTCACCAAACTTGACTGATTTCTGTGAGAATCTTGGGTCCATGCTGGTTCCAATAGGTCTTCTGCAGTATTTGTGATGATTGGGATGCAGTTCAACAGATGATCCATCGGAAAAATCTACCTTCTGCCACTTTTCCAAATGATTAACTAGAAGTCAAGTTATTATTTGTTGCTCTTACAACTGGGATCGACGACAACACTTTTGTCAGGTAGTGTATGTTCTTATTCTACATCCCTAATCCTATCCAAAACCTAAACCCAACTACTACCTTACTGACTATAAGCAACTAATCAGTAGTTTATTGAGCTAAAAGTCTTAGTTACTGGTTTGTAAATAGCATAAATTATACATTAAAATAAAGTGTGACCAGAGGATGTTTTCTAATTGATGAACGTTTGCGTTGAGCAATACATCTGTCAATTTTAGCTTCAATCTGGATGCCTTTTTTTTTCGTCCAGCAGGAAGTCAATCCAGATGCCGCTGAGATCCGCAGGGAACGAGGTGCCTGTTTTTCATGTGGTGCCAGCCATTGTCTTCGGTTTCCAGGAACTGCTGCTGTGGGGAAGATTCAACCTTCCTCAGAGTGTCTATCTTTCACTGGCAGTCCTCCGCATGGGAGATCCACAGCAGCTCACAGAGTCATAGAGTTTCACATAGAGAGAGGCTTCAGGAAGCTGCTCTCCCGGTTTGCTTCTCTGAGCGCTACTAAACTCAATCAAGCTTTGTGTGTGTTGGAGACGTTTGGGTGTGTGGCGAGATTTACTGAGCTGACACGAACACCACGGTTCAAAAAAGCTTGGGGTCGGTTTAATTTAGCAAGAAAATAATTGTTATTTTATTCATCATGGATGCATTCAATTGATCAGAAGAGGCATTTAGTCATTTTACTTCGGCTTAGTCCCTTATTTATCAGGGGTGACCACAGTGGAATGAACCACCAACTATTCCAGCATATGTTTTATGCAGAGGATGCCCTTCCAGCCACAACCCAATACTGGGATATCTCCTAAATACACCTTAAAAAATCTGAATGCACCAAAATAGCAACAACAACTAAACACTTTACCACAGCGTGTCCTCTGTCTCCAGAAAGAAACCATTAAAATATATGTACTATAACGTAATGAAAGATTTGCAACCCATAATAAGCAATACTCATTTCACAGTTTGTTTAAGGATCAAGCCCTGTTTTTACAGGTCAGTTTTTAGATTTTTGTTTTTAAATTTCCTGGTGCAAGAAACTCTGTCAGTTCATGTCAAGTGGAAAATAAATCCTTTTAGAAGCGTGAGATTTGGCCCATTGAAAAGTAATGGTAGAAATAAGAGGTCTATGAAGGACTTACAGGTCTGAAGACGTGGATGTCCTGATTGCGGGTCACTAGATGGGCGTTTTTGGCTGTGCAGGTTGCAGTCTCTAATTTGTCCCCGGTCAGCATCCAAACCTAGACAAAGAACAGGTTTAAGTTCAATTAAGCTTGACATTTTGATGTGTCTAAGCACTTGTTAACACAACAAAGTCAATATTTTAGAGGTGCACAACAATTCAACGTGGCAGACGGCAGAAACGCAACACTGGTTTGTTCGGGGTTTTTTGTCAGGTTAGGTTTAAAATTGAGATTTCTTGATTTTAATTTGTTCTTTTTTTCCTATCACTTTTTTTTTTTTGTCCTCACAATTCTGACTTTTCCTCCCAATTTCAAGTTTTTCATCAGAAAAATTCAGACTTTTTCCTCACAATCTTTAGAAAGTTTTTATCTCAAAATGCTCACATTTTCCCCATAATTTTGAATTTAAAATTCCAACTTAATATCTCACAATTTCTTTCAAAGCTCTGATATTTTCCAGACAATTTTGAATTGTGTTTCCTCACAATTCTGACTTTTTCCTCACAATTCTGAGTATTCCTTCCATATATCAAAATCCCAATTTTTTCTCCCTCCATTTTTAAGTTATCATCTCATAAATCTGACATTTTCCTCACAATTTAGAATTTTTATCAAATAATTCTAGTGCCATTCCTGCCTAAAACAGTGGTGCATGCACATCCTGGCAGAGTAGCTTTGCCATGTAATGAATGCATCAAGTAAGTTTAATGTGTATGTGTAATGCTGTGTTCACACTGTGTGCGTAATTAGACCGTGAACATTTTGAGTTTACTTGCGCATCAAATTCACTTCACAATATATGCGGATTCGTGTTATGGGTGATGCTTCTGTCCGCCCGGTGACTCTAGTTTCGTTACTAAATGGTTAACATGGAATTTTTTGAGAGAGTAGCTGTGCTTTATGTGCTTTAGGAAGACTGATAAACAGCATAGATTCGTTCAGCGATGTGTCTTGAGTCCACTAGATCCTTTCAGAGGTGCACCCAGCTCTGTGAGTTCATCAACTCCTCCAGAAACTGTACCTGGATGATGGAGGGCTTCGGCGGTGCTTCTGACTGAGCCGAGCCAAGTTTGATTAGCTGTTGTCTGGTGTCGGCAGGAGGATTTCCCCTCGAGACACCAACAACAGGCGCTACGTCATAATCACGCCCCTATAAGAGCAAGCTCCTGATTGGTTAATGCGGCGCGAATTTCCGCTAAAGTTCAGATTTTGTAACTCAAGCAAATCGTGCAAAACACTCAATTTTGTGCAAATCGCATCATTCGTGCCACCTCATTCTCACGAATCGTGTCACAGGATGTCTATTCGTGTCTTTGCATTGACTTTGTGTAAATCACTCACGCTTGATGCTTCATCCGCTTCTGGTGTGAACACACCATAACACAGGGTTAGGCAACATGCATGCCTAAAACAGTGGTGCATGAAGATCCTGTCAGAGCAGCTTTGCCATATAATGCATGTACCGAATAATTTAACATTTTCCATTTTTAATCACACAATTATGATGTTTTTCCTCAATTCCGAGTTTATCTTAATTCTTACTTTTTTTCTTCAAAATTTGGTGTTTATATCTCACAATTGGTGAAGTTTATTTTCCTCGCCACTGGCTTGCTCGGATCGGGACTTGTGGAGCTGTGCTTCGGTGGATTTGCTCTACAGTGTTTGAACTTTCAGCAGTGAAATTTAAACCACACTGAACTAAACTGAACTTCAACTCTGAAATCTGGACTCTAGAACTATGTTAATCTACATTGTGAAAAGCGCTATATAAATAAACTTGACTTAACTTGACAATTCTGACTTTTTCCTTTATATCTTACACTTCTGATATTTTGAAGTTGAATACAATTCTGACATTTTCCTCACAATTTGAAGTTTTTATATAAAATCCTGATTATTTTCCTTACAATTTCAAGTTATCTTCTCACAGTTCTGACATTTTCTCATAATTTCAAGTTTTTAATCTCACAGTTCCGACATTTTTCTCACAACTTCAAGTTAATATTACACGTTTTTTAATGTTTTTTACCACAATTTCCAGTTTTAAATCTCACACTTATGAGGTTTTGTCCTTAATTCTTACTTTTATCCCTCAAAAATGTGAGTTTATATCTCACAACTGTGACTTTTTCCCTCAGAAATTTGAGTTTGCACCCTTGCAATTGTGAATCGACATTTTCTCAGAATTGTGAGAAGAAGAAAAAAGTACCCAGTCCAACATCTCTTTCATGTTAATTTTAGTTTTCTCCAAACCAGATGCAACCAGCCAATAGCTTTGCGTGTCGTGTCAGTTTTGATGAGGTCTATTTTTGTTGCATTGTGTTGGCAGTGAAATGTCATTGTCTGTGTATGTGTGTGTGTGTGTGTGTGTGTGTGTGTGTGTGTGTGTGTGTGTGTTTGTGTGTGTGCGTGTGCGTGTGCGTGTGTGCGTGCAGACACTGACTTTGATGCCGGCGTTGCGCAGGATCTCCAGTGTCGGTCTAACATCGGCCTGAAGTTGATCCTCCACTCCTGTAAGACACAAGAGCTCCATCTCCATCTCCAGACTCTCGATGACTGTGGCTACTTTCAGCGAGCGATCGTGAACACTCAACTTTGCCTGGACATATCGAGCCTACAGCACAACAGATAATTTACATACAGCTGAAGTCTGAATTATTAGCCCTCCTGGAGAGAAGATTTTTTTCAACAAATTTCTAAACATAATATTTTTAATATCTAACTTCTAATAATTGATTTCTTTTGTCTTTACCACGATGACAGTACATAATATTTCA
This sequence comes from Danio jaintianensis, assembly GCA_903798115.1. Classification (NCBI taxonomy): domain Eukaryota; kingdom Metazoa; phylum Chordata; class Actinopteri; order Cypriniformes; family Danionidae; genus Danio; species Danio jaintianensis. The sequence continues at coordinate 24,205,801 of CAIGQV010019951.1, read as the reverse complement.
CTAGATATTTTTCAAGATACTAGTATTCAGCTTAAAGTGACATTTAAAGGCTTAACTAGGTTAATTAGGTCAATTAGGCAAGTTAGAGTAATTGTATAACAGTGGTTTGTTCTGTAGACAATCGAATAAAATATTGCTTAAGGGGGCTAACAATATGGACCTTAAAATGGTTTAAAAAAATGTAAAACTGCTTTTATTCTAGCCGAAATAAAACAAATTAAACTTTCTCTAGAAGAAAAAATAGTATAGGAAATACTGTGAAAAATTCCTTGCTCTGTTAAATTCACAGAAGGGCGAATAATCTTGAATTGAAATGTATAACGCATTTATTTTATTTATGTTCCCTGATGTTTACAACTGCAGGAGACAAAATACAGAATATATTATAAATAATTTACATGACAACAATTAGCATTACAAATAAAGCATATAATTTAGTAAATCCAGCAATCATTATTGCTCACTCGAGTCATTACATTGAATAAACACCACCATTTTCTAAAGTGTGTAAATAAAGCTTTAGAACTGTTGACAAATTAAATTAGTATGTTTGAATCTTTCTTTTTAATAAAGTTAGTACATTTATAGACCTAATTCAAACCAAATGTATATTTATATATATATAAAGTGTGTGTGTATATATTTGCGTTTATTGCACTGTATATACATATTATTGCGTTTATTATTACTACTCCCATTTTTATTTTTTAATAATAATAATAATAATAATAATAATTGTTCATATTATTATAATGTGGATATATTAATAATAAATGTATTAAATATAATAAAAATAATTGAAATATTTCTTTATCTTATTATTATTATTATTATTCATTCATTCATTCATTTTCTTTTCGGCTTAGTCCCTTTATTAATCTGGGGTCGCCACAGCGGAATGAACCGCCAACTTATCCAGCATATGTTTTACGCAGCGGATGCCCTTCCAGCTGCAACCCATCACTGGGAAACATCCATACACACTCATTCACACACATACACTACGGACAATTTAGCCTACCCAATTCACCTATACCGCATGTCTTTGGACTTGTGGGGGAAACCGGAGCACCCGGAGGAAACCCACGCCAACACGGGGAGAACATGCAAACTCCACACAGAAACGCCAACTGACCCAGCCGAGGCTCGAACCAGCGACCTTCTTGCTATGAGGCGAACGTATTATTATTATTATTATTATTATTATTATAACTACTACTACTACTCCCATTTTTATTTTTGTACAAATAATAATAATAATAATAATAAAAATAAATCAGATAAATAAATATTTAAATTATTATTATTATAATATTTAATACACTTATTATTAAAATATCTGCATTATAATAATATTTATAATAAAAAGTCACAGGAAAAAATAGTATTATATTATTAATTTTAAATTTATTCATTATTATATGATTCATTCATTCATTCATTCATTCATTTTCTTTTCGGCTTAGTCCCTTTAATAATCAGGGGTCGCAACAGCGGAATGAATCGCCAACTTATCCAGCACATGTTTTACGCAGCGGCTGCCCTTCCAGCTGCAACCCAACACTGGGAAACACCCACACACTCTTGCATTCACACACATACACTACAAACAATTTAGCTTATTCAATTCACCTATACCACGTCTTTGGACTGTGGGGGAAACCGAAGCACCCGGAGGAAACCCACACGAACACGGGAAGAACATGCAAACTCCACACAGAAATGCCAACTGACTCAGCCGGGGCTCAAACCAGCGATCTTCTTGCTGTGAGGCGATCGTGATATCCACTGCGCCACCGTGATGCCATTATTCTTCTTCTTATTATTATTATTATCATCATCATTGTGCTGTTGCTGTTATTTTTATTATGCATAATAGCAATAAAAAAATTTGTGTAAACATAAATAATAATAAAAAAAATCGCATTGTTAAAACTTAACCCTATTTTTAAACCCGTTTTACGGTCAATTTCATTCTACAAATTCTAAACATCTGCCAACAGCTGCAATGACACTGTGTGTTGCTTAATCTATTACACTGAAATCTATTATGTTATATAATCTATTATAATCTATAATCTATTCTGCTAAAACGCATGCACCACAAATCTCTAAACATCTCAGTTTTGTCTTTAAATCGAAGGAAACCTATCAGACTTGTCAAACCGAGACGTCTCAGACCCCTGATGCTCATCTGCAGTCAAATAATCACAGCTAAAAATCACACACCCTTGCAGTGACCCCTGAAAGCGGCGTGCCACTGCGCTGAGTGAAGCCAGAACGACTCGGCCCACAATCACACTGAGATAAAGAGCAAACAATGTGCGCGCGAGTCACACAGGAACACACTCTCACTGGTGACTCACACACACTGAGTCACCGCCGCCCACTCGCTCACACACACACAATCACACACTTCAGCTCGGACACAAGAAACCAGTCTTTTCTCTGCGCTCGCGATCTTTTTGGGGGTGGTTCCCTCTGGAAAACATGTAACATTTCTTTTTTGACAATTACTGTTGACGATGGATGGATGGTTGCCTGGCACCCACTTAATCCGGGCTAAATATAAATCAGCACCTGGATATTGTAGCTATAAACATGCAAAGGTCACCATCTATACCAAGGGTTTACACTGGATACTAGGCTTTTTTAAGGATTGTCTGTTGAATAATAATAAAAAAACAAAAGAATAATTATATTTATATTTACATAATATTTAGCATGAATTTATGATATCACATATGATACGACATAAGATACAATATGAAATTTTATATTAGATATGATATATA
>CAIGQV010019951.1:24187898-24198945 GCA_903798115.1 Danio jaintianensis | reverse complement strand
GTGATGATCCAATTTTTCAAACAAGTTCAATTCATAATAATAGATTATATATACATATGTAACCAAGCGAAACAGGAAACGTTCGCAGGTAACCAGGACATGTTATTTTCCCAAGCATTACTGGAGATTAATTTCGCTCTTCCTCGATTGTCCTTGAAGGTGTTTTAAAAGGATTCTGCCGAGGAAAGCAGGTTGAGCTGCTGGGTTTCCTGAGCCGCTGATACAGGCTTCAGTCCAGGCCAACAACAATAGCAGAGCGTTTTGTGTGGGGAGAGTTAGTCATCAAGCTCAGGGCAGGGTCACAGCTTTCTCAGATAACACACACAGTCCAGTCAGATTCGTTCTGGCCTGATCTTCAATTATCACATTGTTTAAAAGGGTAGAGAGCAAACTAGATGTTTTCTAGAACAAATGTAAGCAACTTCTGCCACTGCGAAACTCAAGACACAGAGGTGTTTGCGCAGGTTGTTAAACGACATAAAACATGATATTTGATACCCTTTTTTTGTAATTGTCAATTCTTATGAGACATCTTGAATGTCCAACACTCAAACAGTATGGGACAAGTTACAGGCTGAAATTGAAAACTGTATGGTTATATACAGTGGGGGAAATAAGTATTGAACACGTCATCGTTTTCCTCAGAAAACATATTTCTAAAGATGCTGTTTTTGTGACTTTTCCCCGGATGTTGGTAAAAACCAAAGAAATCCATATATGCAAAGAAAACAAAGCTAATTAATTTACAAATGAAGTTACGTGTAAAAAAATGAAATGACACAGGAAAAAAGTATTGAACACATGAAGAAAGGGAGGTGTAGAAAGGCAGTGAAAGCCCAGACAGCAGCTGAAATCTCTCAGTAGTTCTTCAGCAACCCTCTGCCCTTCCTCATTGTAAATTAGTATTAGCTGTAGGGTTATATGTGACCCTGGATCACAAAACAATCCTAGGTGTAAATTTTTGGATTTTTAAAACTGCTTTTTTTTCGAGATACAACATTAATTCATTAGAAAGTGCATGCAAGAAAGCACAACTAAAGAGTCTTAGTTTTTATTTGACTACCAATATAAAAAGAGGTGAAAAAAAAAAAAAGAAAAGAAACAATTAGACCAGTAAACTTTACTTTAGAATCCCATTTCATACAACTCAACACATTCATCTATAAAGATAGTGGTACACTGATCCTGATTTTTCATGGCCGACTGCTACTTTTTACTAGCAAATTGGCTTGTTTCAATACCAATTTCTGATTTGTAAAATTGATTTTACAATTTTGAATTTTGTGTGTCACAGTGGCGCAGTGAGTAGCATGATCGCCTCACAGCAAGAAGGTCGCTGGTTCGAGCCTCGGCTGGGTCAGGTGACATTTCTGTGTGAGTTTGCATGTTCTCCCTGTGTTCGTGTGGGTTTCCTCCAGGTGGCCCGGTTTCCCCCACAAGTCCAAAGACATGCGCTATAGGTGAATTGGGAGGGCTAAATTGTCCGTAGTGTATGTGTGTGAATGAGTGTGCATGGATGTTTCCCAGTGATGGGTGAAGGGCATCCGCTGTGTAAAACATATGCTGGATAAGTTGGCGGTTCATTCTACTATGGCAACCCCAGTTTAATAAAGAGACTAAGCCGAAAAGAAAATGAATGAATGAATGAATTTAGAATTTTAGAAACCAAACAAACTAAATAAAATACCAATATGCGACTAAAAATTGGATCTGCTTCATTACAGGCTTTATAACTGTCTTAAGTGAAATAATATTATAGGCAACAAATGCACTTTCATCATGAGCCACCATGTGCAACACACATTATTAGTGTGGGCAGTTACTTTAGCAGACAACTACACACATTGTATTAAGGCTGCATGATATTGGAAAAATCTGACATTGCGATATTTTGTTTTTCTGTGATATATACTGCGATATGACTACAGTTTATATATGAAATAAACAATTCTTTATGATTTATAAACAGTATTCAGGTACAGAACTTGAATATTCAAATGTAAAGTAACACTGTTTTGTCTTCATTGCATACATACAATACATTACAAATAAATCTTTATTAAAATTGTAAAAAATTTTGTGCCTGAATAGTTCAAACTGTAAATGCTTTTACAGTCATTGGCCTTAAAAACATATGCAAATAATAAACTTTTACTTAATCGTTTACTTCATGGTAAAACTCTACAGTGAAATATGATCCTAACATATAAACTCAACATTGAATATCCTGTGATGTGACTATTGCAAATGCACACATTGGGATATCGATATATTGTGCAGCCCTACATTGTATAATCAAAGATGATACAAAATGAATACCTTTTTTGAGACTTTTTAATACTTTTTAAGACCCTGCAGACAACCTGTTTTGGCCAATTTTTCCGCATGTTGATATGCTGATATGCTGCTGTACTCACTCTCACTATGATGCCCATGCGTTTGCTCTCATAGGTGAAGGGGAAGATCTGCAGGATGGTGAAGTTGAGGATTTGTCCACTAGGTGTCCTCAGCTGCATAGAGGACTGATCTCTGCCCACTAGCGTCAGCCCAACACTCTCCGTCCACTGAACCAGAGACACCTACAATCACATTCAGAAAAAGAAATCACAATATATGACATTCAGAAGGACAAATCACAATATATGAAAGATATCAGTCAGACTTCACAGCTCAGAGAATCAACTCGAGATACTGTGCATTAAAGGAGACCTATGCAAAAGCCACTTTAATAAGTGGTTTAAACAGTTTTGGGGCAACAGTGTGTAAATATAACAAGCTTCTAATGGTAAAAATTAATTAATTACAAACCAGAAGCAGTTTCTATCAGTCAGACTTCACAATGTTCTGCATTAACATTAACAAGCATGGCAAATATTAACTTTCCCCTTATTTAATTCTTCTGCAATACTGTAATGTTTTCTGCAAGGATTATTCAGATTAGTCTTTTGTGTTTGGGCGGTTTTCTTTATAGCTCATGTTTTATGATTAGGGCCGCACAATATATAGCTAAAATGATCGTTATTGGAATTATAGTATATGCAATATTTGTATCGCAGACATGTGTAATAAATTGTTTATTTTATGCATTGGTTGTCAATTTAAGAATCAGCAAATTTGCTTGAAAGTAAAAAAAACTAAAAAAAACGGCCATGCAAAATCAAGATAGGTGCATCGCTACTCAAACTTAACCTTATTGCAATTATAGTAAATGCAATATTTATATCGCAGATGTGTGATAAATTACATTTATTTTATGCATTGGTTGTTGTAAAAAACAAAAAAAGTTAAAAATAGTTTGAAAAAAAACGGAAGTCAATTTAAGAATCTGCTAATTTAAAAAAAAAAAAAAAAACTAAAAATTGGCCATGAAAAATTAAGATAGGTGCATCACTACTCAAAGTTAACTGCAGAGTCATCTCGATTGTTTTTCTGCAACTGTTTTCGGATGTGAATATTTGTGGAAAATGCGAGTATGCCACAGGCTGCCAATTATAAGCATGTTTTCTTGAGGGAACATGCGAAGATAAAGGCGGACCAGATGCCATCCATTAGTGTGACGCTGAAGGGGGGCTTTTCTGGGAGGCAGAAGTTATTGGCCAATAACTTCCAGACCAGGGGTTACAGAGAGATCAAAAAAGCCGATTTCTTCTGCCCTCCCTGACTAGCTGCTAATAACATCTCTCACAGTATCCAGATGGACAGATGAAAACACTGCCCTCCACTCTTAGAAAGCAACAAATGAGGCTTATCTAAGATATGTGGAGCCACTGAATGATGCCACTTTGAAGGATTCTGAGAACTTGTTTTTTTGTGTGTAAGTGATTAAACCTATTAAATTGAACTATAATGGTTTATATATATATATTATATTTCAGCTTTTGTATTATATATAGTATTTGTGTACTGAAAACATAAAAAAATGAATATTATATATAATATTCTACATGGAAAAAGTAAATACAATGGTGTAAAAAAATACAAAAAAGTATGTTATATACTGTATTTTCTATGTTGACATCAAATAATGACATTTTTTAAAACCATAAGAGGATATAAAGTATATTATATTTGTGTACTGAAAATATTAAAACATTAAATATTATATATGAAAAAGTAAATATAATGGTGTAAAAAAAGACATTTTAAAAACCATACGGGGGTATAAAAATGGAAAAATATGTCAAAAATACAACTGCAAATATATTTTAAAATAACAATAATAATAATAAAAATAATAATATTAATAATAATAATAATAATAATAATAATAATAACATGTGAATAAATAAATAAATAAATAAATAAGGAAATAAAAAAAATTAAAAAACATTTATTTGTTAACACATTAATTGCAGGTTAAATCCAATGAGATATACATTAACATAATAATAATAATAATAATAATAATAACAATAATATTCATTCATTCATTTTCTTTTTGGCTTAGTCCCTTTATTAATCAGGGGTCGCCACAGCGGAATGAACCGCCAACTTATCCAGCATATGTTTTACGCAGTGGATGCCCTTCCAGCCGCAACCCATCACTGGGAAACACCCATACACTCTCATTCACATACATACACTACGGCCAATTTAGCTTACTCAATTCATCTGTACCGCATGTCTTTGGACTTGTGGGGGAAACCGGACCACCCGGAGGAAACCCACGTGAACACGGGGAGAACATTGCAACCTCCACACAGAAATGCCAACTGACCCAGCCGAGGCTTGAACCAGCGACCTTCTTGCTGTGAGGCGATCATGCTACCCACTAATAATAATAATAATAAAACCTTTATTTCGTATAATTATTAGGAAGTTTAGATGCTTTCAATTAAGAAAAATATTAGATGTTTAGATATATATATACATATACAAACACACATTTATAAACACTATACATATACAATAAAATATGAAAATAATTTATAAATAATATACATTTATGTAGAAAGAAAAATGTAGATTATTTACTAAATAATATGAAATACATTAAGGAAAAAATATTAATACATAGAATATACAGTATAAAACATTTATGTTGAGATTAAATAATGACATTTTTAAAACCATATGAGGGTATAAAGTTAAAAAAAAAAGGAGGAAAATTATGCCAAAAATACAACTGTAAATATATTTTAAAATAATAATAATAATAATAATAATAATAATTATATGTGAATAATTAAATAAATTACTAAATTAATAAATCAATTAATTAAAAAAACATCTCTTATTTGTTAACACTTTAATTGCTGGTTAATTCTAGTGGGATATAAATAACATAATAATAATAATAATAATAATAACGCTTTCAATAGAGAAAAAAATATTAGATGTTTAGATACACGCACGCACACACGCACACATTTATAAACACTATATATACATATATAATGAAATAAAATATGGAAAGAATTTATAAAAAATATATACATTTATGTACAAATAAAAATCATAATTAGTCACAAAATAATATGACATACATATTATAAATGAAGGAAAATATATTAATACACAATTACTTTAATGAGTGCATTAACGTAACTTTTTTGTTGATTTTTTAAATACAAAACTCAACATAAATATAAATATGTTCCTAAAAACCTAATACATGTATACACTATAACAGATCTGATTTAATGATCTCTGAAATAACAGTAGATCAGTGCATCATCATGTCTGTCCAGCAACGGTCTGGCCTTCTCTGTTTAGTCATCGTCTGTGTGAATGTACATACAGTCAGTCTGCAGGTATGCAGTGGTTAAAATCAAACCAGTAATAACACATCTGCTGTCTACAAAACCACAACTGAACTGATCACCGCTGCGTCACTTACTCCTGGATCGACTGAACTGCTTTTAGAGCACAGAAATTATCGCATATGACAAAAGCACATCTGCAGAAGTGAATATAGCAAATGCTCAACTCATCATTACACAATAATGTCAAACCTCTGCAGGGGAGGAAGAACCATGCTGAGTCAGATATTATTAATGTTAGGTCAAATTGTGGATGATTTTAGTAAGTTAAAAAGACAGATTAATGGTTATTCTTTAAATCATAGAGGTCAATGGAGGAGTTTAGTCAGAGGAGCCTGCATGAGGAGTTTGACAAAAATGAAAACTGACAGTATGGAACTAATTACATTTATTATTATTATTATTATTTTTATTGTATTAATCATTTTTTACAAATTGACTAAACCCACTAAATTAACCCATTGGAATAAACACATCATGTAAATGGTCACATGCATGAGAAAAGTTATAACAGACTTTTTTTTTTATATAAATGTTAAGTGGTTTTAATTATTCTAATGCTCATATTTTTATGTTAAATTTAAATGCTTGTGTTTTATAAAAGACAAACATTTATTGGTTTTGTTTTTTATATATATTAAAACTGCTTTTATTCTAGCTGAAATAAAACAAATAAGACTTTCTCCAGAAGAATGTATGAAATATTATCGGAAATAATTCCGGAAATTCCTTGCTCTGTTAAACATCATTTGGGAAATATTTGAAAAGGAAAAGAAAAATTCACAGGAGGGCTAATCATTTTGACTTCAGCTATATATATATATATGGTATATATGGTTCTCGAATCTGATTGGCTGATAGCCGTGCAATATTCTGCAATAACAGCACTTGTACAGCCTCTTTACCCTTGTGTTACTCCGCCCACATAAAGTGACAAGCAGAGGAATAAGCTCACTACAGTTCGACAAATATCACAGCTGTTGGGCAACATAATGTACTTTTGAGGCTTTTTTAGACGAGAATGTAGTTATTTACATTGCAACTATGCAGTTTATTTATAAGGATTGTGCCTATTTTAAAATATTTATAATTTCTGAGAGACAGCGCTTCAGTGGCCATCAGCCTGTCACTGAACAGAGCAAAGAAATTGACGGTTGACTGCCACAAGATGGCAACAGAGACCGCATAATAAGTAATTAGGGGGAAAAAAGCATTTTCTTTTCGTATTTCAAACTACAGCTGATCAAATCATTAAAAAACAGGTAAGTGACATTGTAAGTCGATCTGTCTCTTTTGCATTTTGTAGTGCTGTATTTATACCATAGTAATCTGGTAGTGTTTGCTTTGCTTTGGCTTTTTCAGGGTTAAAATATCCCTATTGCAACAGAGAAATACTGGGAAATCTCTGTAGACTAGGCATTTCAGCCTTATAATCTTAAAATGTGAGCAAAATCACCTGTTTTGTCATCACTTTAATTATTACGCTAGAGAATCGTTCAAATACTAGTTCTAAAGTGACGTTTGTGAGTTAGCAACGATTTCTGCTGTTCTGACGTCAGCTGCAGATGTGAATGAATGCAGAAGAAAGTAGTTCCTCATACAAAAGGGTTTTTGAGACTCTTTGTGTTTGATTTTCTTTTTTATATACATGATCATGCCGTTGAACTGTTGTATAAACGCAATATCACACTCCTAGCAGTGCAATATGACTGTATATCGGCACTGCTGGGGCCCTGAGGCACTCGGCCTGCAGCCTCGAGCCAATAAATATATATATATATTTATTTATTTATATATAATTATGTATTATTTATTCCTAACTATTATATATTACTAACTATTAATAAGCAGCAAATTAGTAGTTTATTGAGCTAAAACTCTTAGTTAATGGTTTGTTAATAGAGTGAATTGTACATTAAAATTAATTATCTCCAAGCGTTGATTTGTGAATGAATGGCCTGATTTCGGCAGTACCTCATCTGGACTGGAGGCCTGGTAAACCCTGCACGTGTCCTCATAGTGCTGTTCGGCCTCAGCTTGATCCGTCACACCGTTGGCCTCATATACCGGAGTGACGTTGTGCACCAGAGCAATGGCCTTCACTGCCTCGTGAACGCGACTGCTGATGGTCTTCCGCACTTTAGTGGCACCTGGAGCTCGAGACGTCTGCAGGTCCTGAGGAGGCTGTGGGAATCAAACATAAGTGACTGTACTGTTACTTATACTATACTGTTCAATGTCTTAAAGAGATAGTTACACCCAAAAATGTATTCTCTATGTATGAGGTTATATTATATTGTTGTTTTTTTAAGAGATGGGTTATTTTATGTGTTATTCAATTTTATTAAGATAAACTAAAAACTGTGTAGAACAAAGACTTTTTGTCATAACTTGATTTTTAGTCTAAATGTGTAGTGATGCATATAAAAAAATAAATAAAATTGAAATATAAATACAATTGAAAAATAAATGCAATTTAAATATAAAAAAAAGAACAAAATAAAATAAGGTGAATATAAAACATATAAATATTATACAGTTATATTATGATATAATGTAATATAAAAGTAATTTAAATCTAAAAAAATTATCAACAAAATAAAATAAGGTGAATATACAAAAAATAAATATTATATAATTATATTATTACATAATATAATATAATGTTCTTGATTTTTACAGTCTAATTGTGTAGTAGCATATAAAATATATATAAAATATATGCAATTTAACCATAAAAAAAATACAAAATAAAATAAGGTGAATATACAAAAATATAAATATACAGTAATATTATGACAAAGTATAATATAATGTAATTTAAATATAAAAAATAATTAATAAAATAGAATAAGGCGAAAATGCAACAATATAATAATATAATCAAAAAATTATTAACAAAATAAAATAAGGTGAATATACAAAATATAAATATTATATAGTTATTTTATGACAAAATATGTTTCCTCCGGGTGCTCCGGTTTCCCCCACAAGTCTAAAGACATGCGCTATAGGTGAATTGGGTAAGCTAAAATGTCCGTAGTGTATGTGTGTGAATGAGTGTGTATGGATGTTTCCCAGTGATGGGTTGCAGCTGGAAGGGCATCCGCTGTGTAAAACATATGCTGGATAAGTTGGCGGTTTATTCCACTGTGGAGACCCCAGATTAATAAAGGGACTAAGCCGAAATGAAAATGAATGAATGAATAATATAATATAATATAATATAATATAATATAATATAATATAATATAATATAATATAATATAATATAATATAGGGCGACGCGGTGGCGCAGTGGGTAGCACGTTCGCCTCACAGCAAGAAGGTCGCTGGTTCGAGCCTCGGCTGGGTCAGTTGGCATTTCTGTGTGGAGTTTGCATGTTCTCCCCGTGTTCACGTGGGTTTCCTCCGGGTGCTCCGGTTTCCCCCACAAGTCCAAAGACATGCGGTATAGGTGAATTGGGTAAGCTAAAATTGTCCGTAGTGTATGTGTGTGAATGGGTGTGTATGGATGTTTCCCAGGGATGGGTTGCGGCTGGAAGGGCATCCGCTGCGTGAAACATATGCTGGATAAGTTGGTGGTTCATCCCGCTGTGGCGACCCCGGATTAATAAAGGGACTAAGCCAAAAAGAAAATGAATGAATGAATAATATAATATAATATAATATAATATAATATAATATAATATAATATAATATAATATAATATAATATAATATGACACTTCTCTCAACCCATATACTATACTATAACACACTACAACGCAAACACTATTACATAATTCACCTACAAAATGTAATTCTCATAGCTTTGACTCTTCATGACCAGAAAAAAACGAGCACTTGAGGTTTTGACAAAATGATTAAACCTTCACATCTCTGATTGCTAATAAAGCGAGCCTCTTGCTAATATCCTGAAAAAGGACTCATAAATGCTCCCAGATGTGTTTCATATATGAACAATTACCTTTAACACTGAGCTACTATTTATAGCATGCACATTTCCGAGGGCTAATGGCGGTGTGTAAGTTCGTATATAAGCTATAACTGGTACCAGTAACCCGGTTTCCTGACTCTGTGACCTCTGGTGTCAAACGGACAAAACATATCAGCCAGAGGTGAAAGAGACTCATTTTACAAGGACTTCTGGACAAAAAGCTGAACAATTGTGCTTTTGTGATTGGTTTTTCTAAACAGGCTGATTATACATTCAAGGGTTGCATACTAATTTACATATTTACAAGGTGGGTGGTATGATTAATATTATATATTGTGAATAACTCTATGTCAGTTGTACATTTATATGTTTGGCAAATGCTTTTATGATAAAATATTAGCATTAAAAAATGTAGTAAAATTTAATTATTAAAATTAAATATTAAAATTTAAGATTCAAACTAATTGTTTTTCATTAGATTTTTTAAAATTCTGTCAAATTCAATGACAAGCTCTAAATTACTACATGAAAATAAATTAGAACTAAAAAAAATAACATTAACTCACAAAATATTCATTCATTCATTTTCTTTTCGGCTTAGTCCCTTTATTTATCAGGGGTCGCCACAACGGAATGAACCGCCAACTTATCCAGCATATGTTTTATGCAGCAGATGCCCTTCCAGCCGCAACCTAACACTGGGAAACACCCATACACTATTGCATTCACATACATACACTACGGACAATTTAGCTTACCCAATTCACCTATAGCGCATGTCTTTGAACTGTGGGGGAAACCGGAGCACCTGGAGGAAACCCACGCGAACATGGGGAGAACATGCAAACTCCACACAGAAATGCCAACTGACCCAGCCGGGGCTTGAAGCAGCGACCTTCTTGCTGTGAGGCGATCGTGCTACCCACTGCGCCACCATGACGCCACAAAAACTCACAAAATATTTATGATGAAATCATTATAAAGGTGTTGTAGGACATAAATACACAGAAAAATCTACCCTTTTTTTTGCTGCCAAAATACGTTGTTAAGAATAAAATAATAAGTTATCAGACAAAAAATATATAAAATAAAATACAAATATTACGTCAAAAGTTGAAAAAATATATAAATATTGTATTGCCAACTATCTAAAAAAAGGAAGATAAGCTCTAAAATTACTAAAATAAAAATGAATTAGGATTTTTCTTTAATCACATTAACTCACGTTTATTCACAAAATATTTATGATTTATCATTATAAAGATGTTGTACGACATAAATACATAGAAATAACTACTCAATTAAATTAAATATTAGGCCAAAAGATTAAGCAAAAAATATAAATA
>CAIGQV010019951.1:24176464-24187888 GCA_903798115.1 Danio jaintianensis | reverse complement strand
AAGATTAAGCAAAAAATATAAATATTGTACTGCCAACTATCTAAAAAAAGAAAGATAAGCTCTAAAATTTCTACATTAAAAATGAATTAGGATCATTTTTTTAAGCCCATTAACTCACAAAATATTTATGATTTATTATTATAAAGATGTTGTAAGACATAAATACATAGAAATAACTACTTTTTTGCAGCCAAAATATGTTGTTGTGAATAAAATATAATAAAAGGTTGTCAGACAAAAAAATAAATAAACTAAACCTAAATTAAATTATTAAATTAAATTAAATTAAATATTAGGCCAAAAGATTAAGCAAAAACTATAAATATTGTATTGCCAACTATCTAAAAAAATGAAAGATTAGCTCTAAATTATTAAATAAAAATAAATTTGAACTAAAACAAATTTACATTAACTCACATACAAAAACAGGGAATTCTGGGAATACCTGAGTGTAAGCACTGAACACGTGACTCTGCACTTCATCCATCGAGTCCATCCCATAAGCCACTGTTCCCAGATGAAGACGTCTGAACACCATCTCATTCTGAGTCAGAGTCCCTGCCAAAAACAGCAATGTTAGAGGAGGATGAGCCCAAACAAACACATCTGCTTATACAGTTGCAGCTACAGGATAACATTTTAACAGATGTTTTTAGTAAGCTGCACTGATGCTATTTAAAATCTGACATATAATGGCTACAAAGTACTAGAAATACTAAAATGTAAAAATAAAACTATAGCTAAACATAAAATAAAACAACTAAATTACACAAATTACATAAAATTAAAAAAACTCATTTACTTAAATATTATAAAAACATATAAATAATTAAAATCAACAGTTAGCTTTTACAATTAAATAAAATGAGATGAAACGCACAGGTAAATAAATGGTATAGTTAACAAAGAAAAAAAACTAAAGCATTAAAAAAAGTTAAATAAATTAAAACAAACAGAATAGAATACAGTAAGGTAAATACTACAGATATGAAGCTACTGAAATAAAGATGAAATAATACAAATATAATACATATTACAGGAAGTGATCTGACATAAAATGACTACTATTTACTAGAAATACTAAAAGGTAAAATTAAAAGTATAGCTAAACATAAACTAAAAATAAATAAATTACATAAATACATAAAATTAATAAAATCCATTTACTTAAACTTGAGTAAACATTATAAAAACATATAAATAATAAAAATAATAAAATGAGATGAAATGTATAAATGTATAAAAATTTGTATAGTTAATGAAGAAATAAAATAAATAATGAACAGAATAAAAGAAGGGAAAAACTACAGATACGAAGCTACTTAACAAAAATGAAAACAAACTAAATTCATAAAAACAATTACAGCTTAAAAATAATATTATATGTATGTATGTTATTATATGATTTGATTTATTTTATTATATTATTTATTAATTTTATTTATATTTGATGTTTACATAAATTTGATATAATTTTATTTAATTATTTATGATTGATTATGATTTATGATTGTGAAATTATTTATTATGATTTATTTTATTGTAATATATTTAAAAAGCACACACACACACACACACACGCACACACACACACACACACACACACACACACACACATATATATGATATATATATTATACTTTTATTACTCGTATTACTATTTATTTAAGAAACTTTTTTCTTATTAATTTTGTTTAAAATACATGCAATAAACCTAGTTGATTTCAACTACATTCCAAGACAACGTTTATCATTTTATTTTTGCCTGATATGCAAAAGTAACAAAAAAAAGCCAAATCAATAAAAGCTTTAGAGACACACACAAACAAAAACTACAAAAAAAATGGCTAAAATGAAACGATTCAAGTGAAATTAGATCCATTACAATCAAATTTCAGACAAAACCAACCACCATCAGCCCCTAACAGCCTCCCTGACGGACCTGCACTTCCTGCAGCTTCAAACTAAACAGTATGAACAACTAATGGCTCGTTAATGACAAAGAGCCTCAGGTTTGTTTCCTGACACCTCGTGCTCTAAAACCGAGCCTGCCGGTAGTATTTCAGTCAGGCGTCGCTGCTCGACCCTTACATTACGATGACCTTTGACCCTCTTTATTCACCGCCTCTGTCAAGCTACAGCCAGTTATTTTTACAGGCGTTCGGACGCATAAATTTGCTCTGTACGGTAGGCGTGCAAGGATGGGAACCGTCAGCTCATCTCTGATTTAAAGCTGTAATAAGTGGCATGTCTTGGTTGTCGGCACACGGACTATATGTGAGCTACTGGAGGAAACTATTAAAAAACACTTCAACGCTATCGGCTCTCAAACACGCAGGCTTATTTCTGCTTTGGTTCATTCAGAAAAAGCAATGTGGCATTAAGGAGCGTAAATTTAAGCTGTCAGAGCCACAGCTTGTGTTTGCCTTTTCTCCTGTCGCATAAAATAGCTTCATTCTTGCAATCCAGTTTCACTTATATGAAGAGATTTGGACTTTTTAGAAAGAAAATGTGAAGGGTAATTGGTGCTGTGAAAGCCACTTATGTTTTGTGGTTGCTAAGAGGTTGCTAGGTAGTTAAACTGAACCAAAGACCCTTTAAGGCAAGTAATTCCACTCAGCGGCCATCTTTGAAACGCCTCTCGGGCAGTATGCTCAGGCATTCTGTCTGAACAGGGAAACATCAAATTCTCCAAAACTGTTTACCAAGCTTACGATTACATATTTGGAATCACCAATAAAATTAAAATGTCACAAATGTCTCATAAGTTTAATTTCTAAACGTTTGAATCAAACAAAATCAGCATTTTTTCAGGGTGCCCGAGCTAATGTGCATGCGCACTCAAAAGGAACGAGTTCACAACACCAACCTCATTTATGGCAGTGTTACACATTATCATCCTCTGGATAATGCTTCGTCAGATCGCGCTGCTCTTCTGAAGTAATTCACAACTTGGTCTTGATGGCGAGTCTCCTCCAGAAATAACAGCGCCTCTTTGTTTACAAATTTGTGGGTGTTTGAGTAGTTGCTGTCATGTGATGTGTGTTTGACAGGACATACACAAAACCTGTCGTAAAAGCACAAGCCTGGTCTGAGCTTCTCCCCCGGAAAAACGTCAGTCTATAGCAATCGCTGATTGGCTCCTGTACTAGAAGGTGGGGCTTCATTTGCCATACTGACCGTTACACTTTTCCCCATTCAAAACTATACAAGTGACATGTCTTGTGTATTCTATAATCTTTGTCCTTGTCTCTGTCTTTGACTGAACTAAATCATGAGTGAATAAAATCCTTCAGAAATTATTCTAATACAGTTGAAGGCAAAATGATCAGCCTTCTCTTAAAAATTATTACACAGTTTTATTATTTTAAAAACATTTCCCAAGTGATGTGTAAAAGAGCAAGGAGGGTTTCACAGTATTTCCTATAATATTTTTCTTCTGGAGAAAGTCTTACTTAGCTTGGCAGAAATAAAAGCATTTTTACATTTAAAAATATATATATTTTTAAATACATATTTTAAGTGAATATTATTAGACCTCTTAAGAAATATATATATATTTTTATTGGTAATAGAAAAAAAAACACTGTTGAGCAACGATTTTCCTAATTAATGTTGTTAACCTAATTAACCTATCTTTTTAGTAAAGCATACACTCAACGCATCGCATAATGGTATGATGCATGAATGTGCTCCACGCAGGTGAGCTGGCTTGACATCACCTGTAGGACACACTCCTCAATACACCAGTACAATACACTCCTCAATAATTGTATTAGAAACTCTCATATGCTTTACATGTTTGTTTCTATGTTTGTTTATTTAACTGCTATTTTCATCTATAACACTCCATTTTTACATCTCATTTAAATACACTATGAACAGCAGCTTCACTAATTATTTTCTTTATTCTCTATTTCCACCTGGGGATACTCATTCCGGGGTCCCTAGAGACTATGCAGCACCATTGATGCGATCCAAAACCTGTGAATAGATGATCCCAAGGTATCCATAATCCTGGACCAGGTCGTATCCCGAGCTGATGCTGTGGTCGTCATGGAGAAATGGAGTGCATGAGACTGAATCCTGAATGACCACCGTGACAAACGAGTCCCTGCATTGATCCTGTGGGCCAGCCTGACCTCCCGCCGGTGCCCTACTCACACCTGCAGCTTCTCCACGATGGACGTCCAGCTTCTCCAGCCTCCGGCGCCTAGACTGCAGCTTCACACAGGAAGTTTGGCCAGAAGAATAATGGTCGTGCCCAACAGAACCTAGTTTCTCTCGAGGTTTTTTTTCCCCTTCACTTCGTCAATTGGTGAAGTTTGTTTTTTTTCCTCGCCACTGTCGCCACTGGCTTGCTCGGATCGGGACTTGTGAAACTGTGCTTCGGTGGATTTGCTCTACAGTGTTTGAACTTTCAGCAGTGAAATTTAAACCACACTGAACTAAACTAAACTGAACTTTAACTCTGAAATCTGGACTCTACTAGAACTATGTTAAGCTGCTTTGACACAATCTATATTGTGAAAAGCGCCATATAAATAAACATGAATTGAATTGAATTAACCCAGTTAAGCCTTTAAATTCCGTTTTAAGCTGAATCCTAGTATCTTGAAAATAACCAGTAAAATATGATATACTCTCATTATTACTTCTGTAATTTCTTTTGTAATTTAACTATTAAGGCTATTATTTTTAAAATATGTTGAAAAAAAACTGTTCTTTGCTAAACAGCCCTTGGGAAATAGTTAATTCAATTATTAAATTAAATTTTAATATAATTAAAATATGTAGAGAATTCAAATTTCACAGGAATGCTAATAATTTTGCCCTCAACTGTATGCTGATGATCTGATACTGAAGAAATATTTGTTTACTATCAAAGTTGAAATGTGTTGCTTCCAAGGTTTCTGCAAGTCAAATGTAAGACTTTTTAGTCCATTATGAATGAAATTTTAGACTTATACAGGGCTAAACACTAAGAATTTTTTGTAATGGCCCAATAAAACTATTAATAGAAGATCATGTAAAGGAATGTGTTGCTTTGATTTTCTTTCCCTGATCAGGGAATTTAATTTGGAGAATTTGCTGTAAAAATGTCTAACAGCTGTTGTGAATTGTATTACTTTTTTGAGATTGATTATTGGTTATTTGGTGCCAGCCCGATTGGGTAGCTTTACTTGGACATAGGAAAATTAAGACCTGTTTAAAATTATTTAAGACAACAACACAATATTTCAGTGAATTTAAGACTTTTTCGAGGCCTAAAATTTTGTTTTTGAAATGTAAGACTTTTTAAGACTTAAGACCCCGCGGACACCCTGTGCTTCATATATGTTTTTCAGAATTCTTTGATGAATCAAAAAATTAAAAGAACAGTATTTATTTAAATATAAAAATATTCTGATATATTATCAATGTTTGAATGTCACTTTTTTATCAATTTAATTCATCTCTGAGGAATAAAAGTGACAATTTCTTTCAAAAACTCTAATTGATCCTGAACATTTCAACATTTATTGAAATATACATGCCGTGTTATACAAATGTAAGTTAAGTGCATTAAAAATCCTACTAAAATCTCTGTCAGCTTTAGCTGCTATTAACACAGATGCAAATTTTGTGTTCAGAGTTGAATTCAATCTTACCAGTTTTGTCTGTGAGCAGATAAGAGATGCGGCCCAGTTGCTCTGGTATAGTACTGGCTCGAACCACCGTCCCTGGGATTTTAGAGTCTTTCTTGATCATCCAACTGAACACCATTTTGCCCATGTCCAAATTCACACGTAAACTTAAAAAAAAAAAAAGCATAATTGAAATTCATATTTTTTAAATCAAAATTTGCTATATCTATTAGTTGATTTATCCTTGCTTTTTTAAATTCACATGCTCTCATAATCTAACCAAAACATAAATAGAGGGTGGGGCATACAGTAGCTCCTCCCCTTTAAAAAAAACAGCCAATAGCATTTTGTTTTATCACCACTCTGCCAGTGAGAGTGGTTAAGCTTAAGCACATCAAATGTGAAGTGTCTTGAAGGGGGGGGAGCTTGTCAGATACTGCTCCAAATGCACTCATAAAATCTCTTTAAAATATTCAGTGGGTTTAGATTTTACAGACAAAACAGAATGATCTCCAACCTGATGGGGACGATGTTGGAGAAAAGCAGAAGGAAGCGGAAGATCTGGAGATACCAGCGTCCAGCGAAATGCTGCAGAGCCACCATGACCAGAGACACCACGACCAGAGCTCCGAACAGGATCTTAGTCAGGCAGTTCACCTCCAGGTCAAACAGGCCGATCTGCAACAGCACATCATCACATACTGTCCCGCTTTCACAGTTGTCCAAAAATAGGAATGCAAGAAATGAAAATCCTGTGCCGAAACCGAAAATTATGGATGCACTTGACAAAAATGTCACTTTGTAAGACTTTTTAAATTTAACTCAATAACTTAAATTATACTGATAAAAAAAAAATAAGGCAATAAAATAGCCAAATTTTAATGACAGTAAGCAAATCAAGAGGAATCATTTTACCAACATTGCCACGACAGCACAGTAGCGCTAATGCAAGCAGCAGGAACAAGTATACTACACAGTAATATACTGTCACCGCATTATTTAAGAAGAGCAGATTTTGCTTTTCTGGTGAGCATGTGAGGTTCATGAATAAATAAGTAAGAGTAGGTGAGCAGAATATACTGTAAACAGAGTCGAATATTGAGCTATTTTGAGCTTTGACCCTATTATACGCAAGCTAGTTAAGGGTGTGCTTCTCTGCTCTTGTGCTTTGGTTAACACAGCAACAAACCACCCTTGCGTGGTACAAATAATTGAAATGAATGGGTTTCATAGCGAAGCACTATCCACGTCCAGTGTAAAAGCTGTTGCACAGCGCACAGTGACTATGTCTGGAGTAGTGTTGTCACGATACTGAAATTCGGTACCAATCGATATTGAAATTTTAAAAACGTCCATTTCCCACTAACATTTGAGCGCTGTTGAGCACGTTCTTAAACAGCGCTGATTTCACTGATTTTACAGAAATGACTGTGATTGGCCGTGAAGGTCATCAGTTCACCGAAATCACCGCTGTTTACTGAGTGTAACCACAGATACAGGGACACTGGAGCATTTTAAAGCCCAAAGATCAGCTGTTCTGTTTATGAGCACACATACGAGCAATCCGCTGATGAATCGCCTGATGTTCGCGGCTTTAAAACGCTCCAGTGTCCCTGTATCTGTGGTTACACTCAGTAAACAGCAGTGAGTTCGGTGAACTGATGACCTTCACGGCCAATCACAGTCATTTCTGTTGAGCACGTGAACACAATGGCAAATCAGCGCTGTTTAAGAACACGCTCAAACGTTAGCGGGAAATGGACGCTTTTAAAATTTTAGAACTGATTGGTACCAAATTCCAGTATCGTGACAACACTAGTCTGGAGGGAGAGTGAAAACATTGTAAGGCGCAACTTTTTTTCGGCTCATATTTTTGCCCGTTTTTTTCTTTTGGACAAAAAATGAAAATGCTATTTTTGGCTAATAAGTTTTTTTTTTATTTAGTGCATCCCTTATCTAAAATATTTTGACTTTAAGATACTGCTATTTTTACCTTATGTCTTGGGTTGGAAGTGTTCATTACACTCCGCAGCTCTTTACCAGTGTAAATCACCACTCCAACTACCGTGCCTTGGATTAGAGAGCAAAACATTATTATATTATTATAAAACATCATTACAAAACAAGCTTCTCTCAGCATAAAGTGCCCCTCTTATGCTTTTTCTGACATGAACCATCATGTAGTGTGATACATCTCTGTTTGTGACTGTAAAAAGCATGCAAGTGTTTAAAGATCAAAGTGCTGATTATGAGTTTTTGTTTCCCAAAATTAAGTCATTGTAAACGGCGTGAAACAAGTCGTGAGAAAGTATAGTCTTACTTCCTGCACAAACCTACATACATTTGTAACATCTGCATAATGTAAAAACTGCTCAACCTTTTGGGTTCAGGCCTGAAAATGATATATGCATATGATTTATTGTTTGTCAAGATAAGTGAAGGTTAATGGGTTAAATGAAATAAAAACATTGTACTAATTATAAAACAGTGTTAATGTAATACTCTTTTCTTTTTTTCCAAAGTAAATGTAATAATATGAATTTACACATACAGTGCTCGGCATAAATTTGAATATTTTTATCAATTTATCAGTGAAAATAGCCAATACTTTTGGGTGCATTTAAAAAAAAAAAAATTTATTAAGCAGTTATATCCATTAAAATAATAGTTTGGTCATCTAACATCTCTATAAATAGAAAGATAATACATTTAAATTCAACTGAGGTATTGAAAAAATTATAAAAAACAACATTTCAAATAAATGTTATATTTTGCTAAGTTTCTTGAGATTTTTCCGGTTTATTAACATTTTATTTAATATTTATCCCCAACATATTAATTAGGGTGTACTCACTTTTGCACTGTGATCTTAAGTTAGTTGCAGTTTTTGCTTTGGTACTGACTAGTCTAACGTACATGAACAAATATATTATTATAAAGCATCCCTACATAAAACACGAATTAAAAAGAGAGATTTGTGAGGGGTGTACTTGTTTACGCTGAGCACTGTAATTTAGAAGAATTCTGCAGGTTACCAGAGGCGATGACAGTGCTTGCCCAAAGGGTGTTCTCAATGCTCAGGCTTTCATTGACTGGAGGATCTCCATCTTCCTGTCAGATGCAAAACACAAACGCGAGTACATTTTGACAGTTCGTAAACACAAACCCTTATGACACCACTATAACAAAGCAATGTGTATATGTACTCACTCTGGTGAAGGTGCCGATGAAATTATGGATGTCAATGTTCGGCTCTTCAGCATAAACAAATGACCTGATCTGCAGCAGATCCTGAGAGAGTAAATAAAATCGGATTAAATATAGTATTCATAGTATTCAAATGAACTGATTTAATGTCAAATTAGACATAATTTAGACATACTTTAGACATTAAAATAGTTACATGTTTGTGCATTTACCAATATACTTCTTTAAACAATATGCATTTTTTTCAAAGTGGAGTTACAGAAAATATTTAAAAGGTTTTTTAACATCTTAATTAATACCATTTGCACATCAGCTTTTGAAATAGTATATATTTTGCAACAATACAAGCAACCAAGAGATTTATTTATATATATACTGTACATAATATTGAAAAATATTTCAATAAAAAAAAACAAGTAGGATGTATATAATGAAAGTCAAAAGTGTGAAAAATGTTTATAAAGTAAGTCTCATTCTAATATACTTTGCTTTATTGTATTAATTTATAATTGGTTCTCAATTATTAATAATGGTTTACAGTATAATCAATGATAAAACTTTTTTATTCATATTTTTGAGGAGATTCACATTTTTACTTCTCAGGATTCATTTATTTTGAAATATAAATATTCTGTAACATGATAAATGTCTTTACTGTCACTTTTGATCATATTTAGGGGTTCACATACATATATATCTTTTTGAATACTTTATGTTTATTTGTCATGCAAGCATAACTGTATTTGTGCAGTATAAAAACAATGGAAACCTATGGAAAGTCCCCATAATTCACAATAACATCCTGTGTGTGTGTGTACTGATATATTGATGTTATGTAAAAAAAACTAAAAAAAAAACTTTAGGGGTGTTAAACACATTGACATGCTTTTTGTGTGATTTTACAGAGGATATGTAAATTCACAGTATTTTCCTGTTATTTTATGTTTTATAACTGTATTTCAGTATAACGTGGAAAAAAATGTGGAATAAAAAAGTAAAAATTAACAAAAATACGTTTTTTTTAAGTGTATGAAACTCACAGCAGCAGTGGGCAATCTCTGTGTACAGGCCACAGGGAGGCGCAGTTTCCAATCGGTCTCTCCATCCAACTGATCAGTCCTCAGAAAACAGGAGCCTTCATGACAAAGAAGAGAAATATCTAAATACACACTAAATTCATGTAGGAGAACACCAGAACACTATCTTTAAAAGACTATCACAACCCCCCAAAAAACATTTTGTCATCATTTATTCGCCTTCCACTTGTCCCAAATCTGTTTGAATTTCTTTCTTCAATTGAATTCAATTAATCTTTATTTGCGCTTTTTACAACGTAGATTGTGTCAAAGCAGCTTAACATACTGTAGATATTTAACATTCCAGCAATTCAGGAGAATAGTGTAAAATGCTGATGTAGTTCTAGTAAATTGAAACTGCTTAGGTTCAGTTTAATATAAAACACAAAAGAAGATATTTTAAGGAATGTTGGACTTATATTGACTTATGTTCTTCCTCCTATGGATGTGAATGTTTACCAGTTACTTTTTATTGTGTTGAACAAAGGTTTGGAATCACTTCAGGATGATTAAATGATTAAATGTTCATTTTTGGGTGAACTACACAGATAAAAATGATTCATTGGATTTACCACGTGGTTGCAAACAATTGATATGGGCTGAATTTGAACAAACAAATTAAGTTGAACATTACTACATTTAATTAGTTTGCTTAAATTCAGCCCATATTAACAGTAATTAAATGTAGTAATGTTCAATTTAATTTGTTTGTTTAAAAATCAGCCCATATCAATTATTTGCAACCACTTACCTTAAAAAATTTAGTAAATTCAATGAAGTATTTTAATGTAATATATTTCTGGTGGACTCCAGAGGGCAGTGTGATGTAACATTTCTAACTCTGTCTTACGAAAAAAAATGATGTTTCTCTTTCACTAAACAACTTATTTAGTAGCTTTACCC
This sequence comes from Danio jaintianensis, assembly GCA_903798115.1. NCBI lineage: Eukaryota > Metazoa > Chordata > Actinopteri > Cypriniformes > Danionidae > Danio > Danio jaintianensis. Next base: position 24,177,075 of record CAIGQV010019951.1, on the reverse strand, counting down.
ACATACTGCACCTTAACTCATTAAACACCTTCTGAAATGTGAATCGCCACCCAAACTAAACTGCTAGTCATGTAAACAACAGGACTAAGCCTAAAGCTAACCTGTCACCCACCCAACCCCCAGTCATTTGAAGATATGTCCCTCTGCCATTCAACCCTGGACTCTTAATAATTGCCTAATGGTGTCCATCTGTGGGGCAGATAACAATGCTTCCCTTCCCGTAAAACTAACACATCAAGCCCTACTGGCAACTTCCACCCCCGAAAAGGAAATCTCAGCCAGGCGGAATTCCAGCACAATCAGTGACCAAAAAAAGACTTTATCAGATACATTTAGACCAATTAGAGAAGCTACAAATTTAGCCAGAAGTTAAAACTTAGCAATATAAAACAATTCAGCAACCATCTACATAACTTAATCAGTGACCAAAAAATTTAAAATGAAATAAAATGAGGATCCATTTAGAACAATTAGGGATAAAACTAATCTTCCCTGAAGTTAAAACTTAGCAATGTAAAACTATTTAGCATCCATCTAGAAAACTCAATCAGTGACTAAAATAAATAAATAAATAAATAAATAAATAAATAAATAAATAAATAAATAAATAA
>CAIGQV010019951.1:24142409-24172058 GCA_903798115.1 Danio jaintianensis | reverse complement strand
GTTTCCTCCGGGTGCTCCGGTTTCCCCCACAAGTCCAAAGACATGCGGTATAGGTGAATTGGGTAAGCTAAAAATTGTCCATAGTGTATGTGTGTGAATGAGTGTGTATGAATGTTTCCCAGTGATGGGTTGCAGCTGGAAGGGCATCCGCTGCGTAAAACATATGCTGGATAAGTTGGCGGTTCATCCCACTGTGGCGACCCCAGATTAATAAAGGGACTAAGCCGAAAAGAAAATGAATGAATGAATAATACTATATTAAATATTATATAGACAAAATGTAGTCATAATGGATTTTTCTCTATGCAGATGTACAAATACTTTTTCAACAATTAAAAAAAGAAAGAAAATTGAAGCAGAAGTATTGGATCGTGCCAGATTTCTGTTGCCAGATTGGTCATGAAAATATTGGTCATATTTTTGGTCATAAAACAGGGTTATTATGGATAACTAAAACTTTTTTTTAAATGCCACAAAGTAAAATACAATTTAAATCAAAATAAAATGAACACAATTTATTTAGTTAAAATAAAATAAATAGATAAAAATTAAAAATTAAAAGTCAAAACTGAACTATATATATATTTTTAAATAAAGTTCAGGTATTGGCATGTTTTCATCAGATTTACACAACTATTATTATTTGCCAATAATTCTTTTCTCTTTTACAGTGTTTTTTTTTTTAACAAAAGCTGATTGAGCGCAGCATGTGTGATCTGTCTTTCTGTGTAAAATCAACATTTTTAAGAAAATTGCTCTGCTGGGTAATTGGAGACTGCGGACGTGTCTCAAATTTCATGTTCTCAGACTTTGTAGGGGGAAACCAGCAGCACAATTTTCTTACAATAGGCTTCAGTTCACTCTGCAAAAAAAAAAAAAAAAGGCAACAGTTGAACAAAAGGCAACACTAAATACCAGAGTGGGATTAGGCAGGATTACTAATAACCAACCACTGGCCTCGGGTCACATGCTTCAGTCATTCAAAATGATTGACAGCTCTTTTCAGCATTACATACTCAGAGACCCTTTTGATCCATTGGTTAGTTCAATAAATAAATAAATGGGGAGGCATGTTGTTGCTTGAATCACGGTAAAATTAAAAAAACAAGATTTTTATATACAGTGCCCAGCATAAATGAGTACACACTTTTTGAAAATGAATATTTCTCGGCAAATATAGTCAATATATTTTGATGCATTTAAACAAAACCATTTCATTAACCAGTTATATCCATTAAATTAAGAGTTTGGTCTCCTAATATATTTAGAAATAAAAAGAGAATACATTTAAATTTAAATTGAGGTGTTGAAACTACAAAATTTCAGCTAAATATATTACTTTTTATGGTTCTCTTGATTTTTCCTCTTTATTAAAATGTTATGTCATATTTTTCCCTTGCATATTTAATGCGGTGTACTCATTTTTGGACTGATTTTAAGTTATTTTGTGCATTAGTTCCAGTTTTTGGCTTTGGTAGTGACTCATTTAATGTATATACACAAATATATTACTGTAAAGCATCCTGTAGATCAGAGGTTGCCAAACTTTTTAGTCCGTGACCCCCAAAATAACAATGCCAGTGACTCGCAACCCCCAATATCCTCTGAGGTGGTTATAAATACAGAAACCTTAATTGCAACGTCACACACACACCCCAATAGGCCAAAGTCTATTCTTCGTTTAATTTTTTTAATGTATGTGAGTGCTGTAAATGTGCCAGAAAGTTTAACCTGGTGTCATAAAATTCATCAGCTGCATCTGACGCTATTGCTGTGTCTTTAATATAATGTAATCACCTCAATGGTCGCAATCCACTAGAAAAAAAATTGAAAGGCTGTAACTATAAACTACACTGTAACAAAATCCTGGTTGCCTTAAATTTTTAAGCTGAATCAAATGAACCTTATGAGTCCATTGAACTTATATTATGTTAAACTGACTTAAAATAGCTTGCATAACTTAAAAAAATAAAGTTAGAACATGATTAACTTGGTTTAATAAGTTACAATGAACTAAAATCATATGTTGTCATGACTAATTGATCATATAATTATGTGTATATTTTTATCTTCAGTAGGTTATGGATAAAATATGGTAATTCTAATGGTTTAATAAAATGAATTAGATTTTTGGAAATCACCAAGCGACCCCCCTTCATTGTCCCGCGAACCCGGCGGGGGGTCCCGACCCCCACTTTGGGAACCACTGCTGTAGATAGTATTCATTTTAAAAAGAGATCTGTATTCATTTATGCTGAGCACTGTACATATTGGGGCTGCACAATATTGGAATAATCGAACATATTTTTTTATTCTGCGATATATATATTGCGATATGAATACAATTTCACTAGATGTGTTGAATAACTATTTGGAAAGAATTTAAAATTTTAGATTGATTGGGATGATTCTGTAGGGAAGTGCATATGCATAAAATAAAAGAAACAATCTACAAGCATAGATAAATTCAATAAAGAAAAAGATACAAATTATATAAACAGCATTTTATTGCTTTTCGAGGAGTCACAAGCCTCAAAAAACACTTAAATGATAAATTAAAATCCAGACTCAACATTGCATATGCTCGCGATGTGATATAATGCGAATGTTTACATTGCAATATTGATGCTAAAATGATATATTGTGCAGCCCTAGTACATATTAAAATGCAAGAAAAGCGTTCACTAATGTTTCAGATGTTTCAGTGTAACATATATTTGTGCAATATTAAATAAGCCACTTATTGTGATTTGTACCAAGTAGAATATTACATTTGTTTATGATTTAAAAACTTGATTGATAAGAGTTTTTGCTGTATGAACCATTGTCTTCCATACATCATAGCAAAAATGTACAAGTCTTTATTTTATGCTCAGAAAAAATATGTATAATTAAAAAAAGACACATTCTATAGGAGAAAAAAAATGAAGCTGTATTACACTTTTAAAGTTTTTATGCTTGAAAACCTCTTTTCATCTTGAACCCACAGTAAATATGAATATTATAAGCTGAAATTTCAGACAAATTAACCTCTAATGTGGCAAATCCCTTAAAGAGATAGTTTGCACAAAAATGAAACTTTTGTTATCATTTATTCACTCTTGACTTAGTCCAAACTGTTTTCATTTTTATTTTATTTTATTTTATGGTTCTCTTGAACAAAAAAGAAGATATTCTGAAGAATGTTGAAAACCACTGATATCCATAGTAGGAAAAACAAATACTAGTCAGTGGTTAAACATTCTTCAAAATATCTTCTTTTGGTTCAATAGAACAAAAACCTCAAACTGATTTGAAACCAGTAAATTATGGTAGGCATGGGACGATAACCGGTATCAAGGTTTACCACAGTTTAGAAAAGTCAAGGTTTTAAAAGCGCAAAAATTTTCTGCTATACCATTCCTAAGGTATATGTACTTTTTTTAACGTGTTTTTTACGATTATTTTATTTAGGGCAACAGTATCTCTAGCAGAAAAGGACCCTCCACATCAAAAGCTACTGGTCAGCCCAAGATAAAGGAAACATTTGAAAAACAAATAGCTTAAACACTAACATCCAGCATGCTATGGATGTGAACAGTGGCTTACTTATATCCAAAGAAAAGAAAGATATCCAAAGTTGTAGAAAAATCTGTGTTTTTAAAACTAATGAAGACAGCAGAAGTCAATGATTTATTTTAATTTTTCAGCCTGACATGTTTGTTTACTGTTTATTTTTTTACTGTAAAATAGTTTAAATGTTTCTTAAAATAAAATATATTGTGTTCAATGGGGAAAAAGTTGTTGTTGTTTTTTTACCCAGACATATTTTAGAGCAGTAATCACAATACCGTGAAACCATGATATTTTTATCCAAGGTTATCATACCGTCAGAATCGTTATGCCTAAATTATGGAAGAATGTAAATGTTTTTGGTGAACTATCCCTTTAAATGTTCCATCTGAAAATGACCATTCCTCGAGTATTTTCATTTTACATATGCATATAAAGCTTGTTATGTCTTCCCGCCCCACTCAGGGGTCAAATTGCCCCTAATCTCTGGGGAAGGTAAACAGCTAAAGCATTGAGAGGCATGAGATGCCATTTGTCAGAAGATCTCAATTCCTAACAATGAGCGAGCTGATTAGCAAACCAACCTTTTCAACAATGATAAGATCTCCAACCTGGATGCCACTGCTTTTCACCTTCACAGTTCCTGCCGAGAGAGATAAAGAGAAAATGAGGCTGATGCATTTCAAAAACAATGTGTGAAGAAAAAAAAACAGTGGCTGATGCATACAATGACCATTTTAAAGCTTTTAAAAACCACACCGAAACATCTAGAAGCAATGAAAATCTCTAACTGAATAAGAGTTCCCACAGCTATTTATTTATTTATTTATTTATTTATTTATTTATGTTTTAATGCCATATCAGCAGCATTGGCTATATTCATGGCAAAACCTATACTAAATATGCAATATATAACATGCAATCATATCGGTTTCTTAATAAACATTCATTGTACAAAAACATACAAATAACAACAACACTCAAAAGAGTCATATACAATCTTTTAGTTTGATTAATGATTAATATTATATTCCTCTAGAAGACCTATTTAGAGCATAGTTAGATAAATAGATAATAAATAGATGCATTAATAGATGCATATTCACTGCAAAGCACATTTACAAAAAAAAAAAAAAATCATAAGCTTAAAGGAATAGTTCACTCAAAACTGAAAATTATGTCGTTTTTTTTATTTTATTATTGGCCTGTTAAACACTAAAAGATGATATATTGAAGAATGATGGAAAACCAGTAACCATTGACGTCCATACTATTTGTTTTTCTTGCTATGGATGTCAATGGTTACCAGTATCCAACATTCTCCAAAATATCTTCTTTTGTGTTCAACAGAAAAAAACTCAAAATCATTTGGAACAAATCAAGTGTGAGTAAATGGCAAGCATTTTCATCTCTTTAAAGATATAACCAGGTTTTCAAGGATTTGGGGTCTAAAAAAATCTCTACCCAAACATGAATGATAAGAATCAATGTAAAACAAAAACAAAACACATCTGCTCAACTATTTTCAGGTCCTCAATTTGCATATTACGTGGCAAACCTCCAGTGAAGATTCAAATATTTAAGCCTTCTTTAAGTCCCCATTCAGATTTGTCAAAAGCTCTGAGTGCATATGAGATTTCCATTTGTTTTTAGACAATACCCTCCTATGCAGCTTTACAAGAGTGCTGTGAGAACCATCTCTCATTCCATTGAAAATGCACAGCTAAAATTGTTTGGAAAAGGTCAGAGACCTTTAACCCCTGTGGAGACCTTTACCAATGCATATGTAAGACATTAGCACATATGTATATGTGCATTCTTTCTGGAATAAAAGGACACTCACTTTTATTCCACTTAAATTTGATACTATATTGTGGTATTGCCATGAGATAAAATCAATAAACAAAAAAAAGGTAATTGCAACTTTTTCCATCACTCAATTCTGAGTTCATATCCTCACAGTTTCGCAATGTCAACTTGTTTTCCCTAAATGGCAAGTTTACATGACATTTATTCTTTTTCTTAAATTTTATTAACAATTTTAAACTATATTAACTATTTTATTATATTATATTTCACAATTCTGAAATCACAGGCTGTCTCACAAATCTGACTTTATTTCTCAAAGTTTTATTTCTTTAATTTCCTGCAAGGAAACTCGAAACTCTGAGAAAACAAAAAGTCACATATACATATTTATGTCAGACAAATAGTTTTACAAATATTCATATAATGGTTGCATTTGGTTTTGATTAATTACTCTTTTAACTACACCTGTATTTCATCTTTTTTACCCCTTTAAACAATCATCAGCAGCAGGGTTAAAATCATACCCCACAGGCTGGTAATTTAGTACCGTCCCTTAAATCTTTAACTTCCAGAAACTGGGAAAAACTAATGTTCTGCTCCGGAAGGTGTGACTAGCGACCATAAATCCCACACCCACCTTTAATGGTGCGACTCTATTAAAAAAAAAACGAGTTGAGGGCCAGTTTAAATATGATCAAACTTTGATGTTTTCATCTCTGTTGGTCTGGGCAGGGCAATCAGGAGCCCTCCCATGTAGCCAGCAAATGCCTCCGTGAGCCTTATATGGGGGCCGTTACCGCCCAGCGTCCATACACTGACTTTATGAGAGAAGAGAGCCTGCTAGATCAAAGGAAGGCCTGTGATGGAAACGACAGGAGGTTCTCTTCGTTTTTTATTGTCAGATGCTTTTCATCCTTCAGTATATGATACAATTTACATCCCTACTTCAAATTAAAGACAAACAGCAGTCTACTTTATGGCAGATCCATCTGCATACTTTAGCACGCCTCGCCTAAGCAAAAAGGCACTATAACTTGCCATTGTTTCCATTTCGCAAACCTCTCAATGACATTGTAATTATATGGAAACAGTTTTGATTGGCAAAAAAACCTAATCTACTGGCTGCCTAAGAGGTTAAAGAAACACTGCACTTATTTATTTTATTTTATTATTATTATTATTATTACAAATTTTTAATCCATTTACTCAATCTCAAAGTCTGGGGAAAGCACTTTTAGCTTAGCTTAGCTTTAAATTATATTATCTATAATATTTATATATTGCATACCAAATAAATCATGACATTACTGTGTTACATAAAAAAACCCATAGTATTACTATGAGGCTTTTGTTAGTTAAATGAAAAGCTTTTAATCAATCATTTTTAAATTCACCTCAACATATTTTCATCAACTTTATTTTCATTCATTCATTCATTCATTCATTCATTCATTCATTTTCTTTTCGGCTTAGTCCCTTTATTAATTTTTTATTTTACGCAGTGGATGCCCTTCCAGCTGCAACCCATCACTGGGAAACAACTTTATTTTATTTGATATATTTTATTTTACTAATTTTTAATCTATTTAGTCAATCAAAGTCTGGGGAAAGCACTTTTAGCTTACCGTAGCTTTGAATGATATTAACTATAATATTTATATATTACTGTGTTACATTTTTTTTTTAAAGCATAGTATTACTATAAGACTTTTGTTAGTTACATGCAAAGCTTTTAATAATTTTTAAATTCACCTCAACATATTTTCATCAACTTTATTTTACTTAATATATTTTATTTTACACATTTTTCATCCATTTAGTCAATCTCCAAGTCTGGGGAAAGCACTTTTAGCGTAGCTTAACATAAAACATTGAATCACATTAGACCATTAGCATCTCACTCAAAAAAATCAAAAAAGGTTTTTATAATCTTCCTATTTAAAGCCTGACTCTTCTGTAGTTACATCTGGTTCAGGCGCATCATAATATCAAATAGGAAAATTATCAAAAATATTTTTTGACCGAGATGCTAATGGTCTAATCCGATTCAATGATTTATGCTAAGTTAAGTTAAAAATGCTACAGCCATCAGATCAGCTGAATGTTTTCAAAAGTGGTAAAACTCAACTGTTTAACTCTAGATGACTTGTAAAATGAGCCGTTTTAATGAATTTAACGTGACACCAAAAACATTTTAGAGTTAGTCAAAACTAAAGTAAAATAATAAATAAAAAGGAAAATAACAATAATAAATCCTTATCTAGGCAGACACGGTGGCTCAGTGGTTAGCACTGTCACCTTACAGCAAGAAGGTCGCTGGTTCGAGGCCCGGCTGGGCCAGTTGGCATTTCTGTGTGGAGTTTGCATGTTCTCCTCGTGTTGGCGTGGGTTTCCTCCGGGTGCTCCGGTTTCCCCCACAGTCCAAAGACATGTACAGGTGAATTGAATAAGCTAAACTGGCTGTAGTGTATGAGTGTGTGTGTGAATGTGTGAGTGTATGGGTGTTTCCCAGTACTGGGTTGCAGCTGGAAGGGCATCCGCTGTGTAAAACATGCTGGATAAGTTGGCGGTTCACACACAAACAACATCCATATATTAATATACAAGAGAACAGTGCATACAAACAATTATAATGCATTTACAATAAACTAGAACAAGAAAAGCTGAACATAAAAAAAATCTATGAAACAAATCTGACTACTCACTGCAAAACATTTGCAACACACATTTAGACCTACACTGCAAATCCATAGACACTTAAAAAAACGATTAGGTCTAAAACAACAAAAGCCTGGGATTGATTGCAGTCATTGCAAGACATTTACATAACAAATCCTTGCATTAAAAAAAATCAAGATAAAAAAACATTCAATTCCATGTCAAACAATAAGCCACGAACGTTAAAAATGTCCAAAACCAGCCTATAACTGTTATATCTGTTGTATTATTTTGCTTTGTTTTATTAATTGCAATAATAAATTAATTGTAGTTATTTATTTATTTTTTTTACATGATCGAAATAAAGTCTATAATTCTCTCCATCTGATTGCTCACTTCACAACATTGACAACAAACATTTAACTAACAAATCCAGGCGTAAGAAACCAGCTACATCCAATTTCACCTAAATCAAATCATGCAATAAAAAAATGGATCATCACAAACTGCAAAATGCATTACCAACAGCTCACCTCTTGTAGAGAGTTTGCTGTAGATCTGTGAGTTGACCTCTTTATCTCGTAGAAAACATCTCACCTCTTCAACGGCTTCCCTTACGATCGTAATAATCAAAACAAAGCCCTGGGAAATGATAATGCATTGAAATGTGACTGAACATTCATAATAGTCATATACAGTGAAAGTCAAAATTATTAGCCCTCCTGTCATTTTTTTTCTTTTTCAAATATTTCCCAAATGATGTTTAACAGAGCAAGGAATTTTTTACAGTATTTCCTATAATATTTTTTCTTCTGGAGAAAGTCTTAGTTGTTTTATTTCGGCTAGAATGAAAGCAGTTTTGAATTTTTTTTTTAAAGCCATTTTAGGGTCAATATTATTAGCCCCCTTAAGCAATATTTTTTTTCGATATTCTTCAGAGCAAACCACTGTTAAACAAAGACTTGCCTAATTACTCTAACTTGCCTAGTTAACCTAGCTAAGCCTTTAAATGTCACTTTAAGCTGACTACTAGTATCTTGAAAAATATCTAGTAAAATATTATGTACTGTCATCATGGCAAAGATAAAATTAGTTATTAGAAATTAGTTATTAAAATTATTATATTTAGAAATGTGTTGAAAAAAATCTCCTTTCAGTTAAACAGAAATTGAAAACAATATACAGGGGGGCTAATAATTCACAAGGACTAATAATTCTGACAATCTTTAACTGTATGTATATAATAAAAGAAGTGTGTTTTGACTCACCAAAGGAACCCAGTATGTGTACAGAGCCCCTAATCTCAGCTCATTCACAAACTGTGAACAGGCCAGCAGGAGAAAGTACAGGTTGAAGAAGTATTTGAACTGGTTAAACAACACCTATGGACACAAAAAAAACATGATGATGAGTAAAATCAATACAATAAATAAAATGTAGAATGGGTCAAAATGACACTGGCTTTTTTTTTTTTTTTAGCTCAAAACAGATGTGACTTGGAAACAGGGCACTCCTCCATCACATGACATGTGGATCCGATAAATTTTTAGTTGAATAAAACTTGAGAAGTTAAGATGTTTACTTGCAGGATCTGTCAAATCTTTTTACAAGACCTGGAATCCCGCTTTAGACTACATACCATTTCAATGTGCCGATGTCATTGGCCCATGAACATTTCCTGCGTGTTGTCAAACTATTTCACTATATCAAGATGCAATTCAATCATAACTTAGCATTAAAATAGCTATCATAACATTATTCATCAATATGCAGACCTTTTTGGATTCTCGAAAGCTATGGAAATTTAAAATGTAAAACAGGAAATACGTTAGGACCATTGTTATTGTTTACATCCCTCAAAATGGTCTATATCAAAGGCGTACCCTGTTCTGTTGATATCAGCTGTAATACACTGTAAACTACTGGAAAGAGGAAATATTGACTCCTTAGAGGAAACGTTTCATCTATTTAAACAGTTTATTAACCTAGCCTAATTTATTTATTTTCAATTTTTTCAGAAGATATGGTTGTTTTTAATTCTTTAATTTTATTAAATTTTCTGCTATTTTATTGCATTTTGAGGGGATAGTGGGAAAGTAAGAAAACCAAGACAGTCTGTATTTTTTTATTCTGTATTATATACTATACTATGTATGGTCTTACCATTAAAAAAATAAATATATACATATAAATACAAAAAACAGATATAACTTTAATTTACTGTACAGCTCATAAAAGTGGTTGGCAAAGCTATGTCAAATATTTTATTTTATTTAACATAATTAATATTTTGCTGTTTTGTGCACTGGCTGGTTTGTAGAGTGTGGCATAAAAATTAATAATGTTAATTATTAGTTTACCAAGCCTGCATTTATTTGAATGGGAAATACACTTAAACTGAGATTTATTTTACAATTGTTTTTATTTCTTTTCCATTTGAATATATTTAAAAACTACATTTATTCCTGTGATAAAAGACAGAATTTTCATTATTTATGTCTTTAATGTACTTTGATCCGTTAGAACTTGATTTCGGCTCAACAAACATTTATTATTATTATCAGCGTTTCAACTTTTTTTATGTACATATTTTATGATATTTTAATATAATATGTTCACAAATGGCGACGCGGTGGCGCAGTGGGTAGCACGTTCGCCTCACAGCAAGAAGGTCGCTGGTTCGAGCCTCGGCTGGGTCAGTTGGCATTTCTGTGTGGAGTTTGCATGTTCTCCCCGTGTTCGCGTGGGTTTCCTCCGGGTGCTCCGGTTTCCCCCACAAGTCCAAAGACATGCGGTATAGGTGAATTGGGTAAGCTAAAATTGTCCGTAGTGTATGTGTGTGAATGAGTGTGTATGAATGTTTCCCAGTGATGGGTTGCAGCTGGAAGGGCATCCGCTGCGTAAAACATATGCTGGATAAGTTGGCGGTTCATCCCGCTGTGGCGACCCCAGATTAATAAAGGGACTAAGCCGAAAAGAAAATGAATGAATGAATGTTCACAAATGTCTTTGCTGCCACTTTAGATAAATTTATTTCTCCTTGATGAAAAAAAGTATTGATTTTCTTTTTCAAAAATCTTTTTATTTTTAAAATTATGTTATTATGCAGGTATATCATATTTATATATTGCATATCAAAGAACTCATGACATTACTATTTTACATTTCTAAAAAACATAGAATTACTATGAAACTTTGGTTCTTATCTTATTTTCAGATTCACTTCAACATTTTTTTTATAAACTCATGCATACCGCATATTATGCATTTCATAGTTAATAAAAATATTTTTAACTGAATCAAGTATAATTCAGCAATAATTGCAATTGTTTACATCAAACCACCTCGCTGTTTGCTTTTCTCAATATGGCAGAGGTCTACTCACTTATAAAACATTCAGAATTGAACTCAGTAGCATTCATTCAAAATAACCAGAAGGCATTTGCAATGCAAAAATAGTTTTTCCATTCAGCAATCTGGTCAAGGTTGCTTTTAAAAAGGTGATGTGAGGAAACAAAATGTTCACACTTTATTCCGTAAAAAGGTAGTGCTTGTGTAAAATGTGTTCATGTGTGTTGCTGTGTTGCATTTATAGTCATTTTGTAATGATTTCTTTGATATGCAATATATAAATATGATGGATAATATCATTCAAAAGTTTATTTGTCACGCAGATCTTTAATACTTTTATTTATCAAGGAGCTATAAATTGATTAAAATTGTCAGCAAAGACATTTATGTTACAAAACATTCTATTCCAAAAAAAAAAAAAAGTTTCAACATTGATAATAATAATAAATAAATAATAAAACTCATCGCCAAGATGTCAAGCTCATCTGGTTAGATGTCAAACATCTGCCACACTGATATAAAGGTGTTCTGTGGTTGCTAGGGAGATCTGGGCAGTTGCTAGGTGGTTGCTTAAAGTCAAAGTCAAAATTTAAGACTTTAAATCCAAAACATGATCACAAAAGCAATAAAAAACCTCAACAGGATCTGCATTTGTGTGCATCTTTATAACACGCTGATTTGCTGTTATGATAAATTATTATTGCTACTCAATCATTAATAATTATTCTTATAATTATCAATGTTGAACATTATTTCTTGCTTCTGTTTCCTGGAAACTCCATGTAATTGCAATCTCATTGAAAGGTCTGCAAAACGCAAACAATAGCAAGTAAAATCATTTTCTTTTAAGGTTTCTTTAATTAAAAGAAATATCAAAATAACCACATTTACTTGTAACAAAATATTGTTTACACTATAAATGTCTTTATTTGACTTCATTCTTGACAATTTAGTATTAGTCCATGAAGAATGACAGTAAATAAATCTTTAATGGTGAAAAATAAATGTTTTTTTGAGCAGCAGACTATTGATGTTGAAAAATCAGCTTTAAAATTGCAGGAATAAATTACATTTTACACTACACTCACTATGAAAGGAGTTGTTTTAAATTGTAATAATATTTCACAATTTTTACTGTCTTTTTTTAACCCATAAATGCAGCTTTTGTGAGCAGAATTGGCTTCTTTTAAAATCATTACAAAATCGCACTGATCCCACACATTTGACTGGCAGTGTTAGTGCTGCATGATATTGGAAAACAATCTGTATTGACATTTTTTATTTTTATTTATTTTCACATTGCAATATTGAGTATAATTTCACCAGACTAAATAGCTCTGTTTAGAAAAAAAAACATCAGTTCAGGTTGATTTTGTAGGGGATTGCATCTGCATAAAATATAATAAACCAGTCACAAGCATTGATAAATACAGTAGAGCAAAAACACAAATTAAATAAGCAGTGTTTTATAGGAGTCTAGTAGTGTTCAGGCACAAATTGAATAATAAAATGTAAAAAACAAAACAAACTCTATTAGTCTTCATTGTATACATGCATGAATACAATTCACCTTTCTTTAAGTTAATTTCCTGAGCCTGAATGCTTTAAACTGGCTTGAAATGTTCACACAGTCACAGGTCTTCAAAACACATGCAAATGATAAACCTTTTGGTAACTTTATGGTTAAACTTTGCAATTTACTCCAGAAATCACATGTTTTTTCTCCTGGTCAAAAATATAATCCTGGCTGAACGGTGCAGATCCTGCCATGTGACTATTTCTGATGCACAAATTGCGATATCAGTGCTGAAATAATATAGGCAGTGTATACAAAACATATAAAACCATAACATCAGCCTAAATGTTTTAAACATGACATGACTGTGTTAACCACCAAGCAATTAAAAACACATTGAGCAACACAGATTGTTGCCCAATATACTGTTGAATTACTCTGGCCGTGGTTAACACCAACTTCTCTGTGTGCAATTCGTAGTCTCTTACCCCTGGCAGGAAGGTGAAGAAATTGTATTTCTGGTTGTTTATGACATTTCTTGGATATCTCTGCTCTCTCTTTTCTGGATGGCCCAACCACACGGTCCGGGGACGGAAATCTCCCCCTCCGCAGCATCTGGACCAAGGGCAGCACCTACATATAGAAGCATCATTAGGCCTGGGCGATATAACAAAAATCACATATCACATTATAAGTAACAATCTCATATTCCGATAACAATATAAATCACAGTACCATTTCTGTATATTCAATCGATTTATAGTTTATTAATAGTAAAGGACTATTTCCTTTTTACATTTTAAAAGTCCTGTGAAATTAAAATACATTCTTTTAGTGCTGGGCCAAAATTAATCATGATTAATCACATCCAAAATAAGAGTTTGTTTTGAGATAACATATGTGTGTGAATTATATTTATTTATTGTGTACATGTGATACACATACATATACTGCAACAAAAATATCCAAAACAATTTTGTTACTTACATATTTCAATTTACATATAATTTGTATCATATACACATATATACATTTATATCTAAATATAAATAAACATTTTCTCAAATATATGCATTACAAAATAAATATACACAGTATACACACTTAAATAATGTCAAAACAAACGTTTGTTTTGGATGCGATTCATTGCAATTAACTTTTGCCCAGCACAAATATTTTGAGATGTTAGTGTCAGTACGTTAGCTTTAAGGATATATATAGGCTAGTGTGCTCCAAAACAGTGACAATCAGAAGATATAAACATCCAATGCTTGCAGTTTGTCACTTCCACCTAAATGGATAAAAATTTTCACTTCAGTTGCGTTTTTAAAAAGGGGAGGGGCTATTATATGCCCCACCCTCTTATCATCTTTCAGTTGAGATTACATCAAACATCGAATAAGAAAATTCTCCACCGGACCTTGTGAAGTATATAGTCAGAATTATACTCATTCATATGTGATTATATATATTTCAGTTTATTTACAACAAGCGCAAACGTTTAATTAAAAAATGCAGAAATATAAAATAAATATGAATAAAATACAAAGTAATTTTCAAAAACTAATGATTACAGGTCCAACATAAAAATAAAAAATATCTTTCTTATTAAAACTTTCTCATGACGCTGTTATTCGTGTTTATGTCTGCATCCCTGTAATGACGTGTAATATTGCGCTCATATACATTTCATGAGTTCACACTTAGATATTGCTTGACGCTATTAGCAGGTTTGGCATGCTGTCCCGGGAGAGAACCCTGAGCTTGGAGATAATTGAGCCCATGGCTCCCGCCAGGTCTTTTAGCATGTAAGGGGGTCCGAGATCAGGTAGGTCTCGGGAGCTCCCCCTAGTAAAGAAGAAAAAGGAGGAGATGGGGTGGAAGGGGGGATTCTTCCAAAACGAAGATAAGGCAGTAGGGTGAAATTGGTCTATTTATAGTAGGCTTGGATCAATCTGATTGGATTATTACTGATTATGAATGAGAGACCAGCGGCGATCAATAATATCAAGTGCTCCTCTCGAAATTAGTTTAAAAACTTCACTTTGAAAAATTTTTTATTTTGTGACACCACGATATAAAAGATAGAGCACAATATGAAAGGATAGATTTTTTATTTTGTCCATACAATATAGAGTGGAGGACCTATGACGTCACATTGACGCCCATAGGATTTTCCGATAGGCTTTTTGATTATTGCAAGTAATAAGCTCTGTGTTCAAACACAGTTCAATACACTTACACATTTTGTCCAAACAGACAATCTTCACAAGATAATATAACTTGTATCCCTTTTGGAACCTAAATGCAAATGCAAGAACTGAAAAGCTAACATTAGGATATAAACGTATTACACTGACTTCACGGCGCTCCCTGCGACTTCACCACCAACCTGATTTCGACAACTTTTCCAGCTTATTGCACAGCCCTATAAGCATCATGATAAAAACATTACATGTGGATGGAGTCTGAATATGCAAATGTAAAGAAAGCACCTTACGACCCTTCAACAGAAAAAAAACAACAACAACAAAAATCTGACATGCAGACACTGGAATTCCACTGCAGCCACAGGAATATTTTCAAGGAAGCAACAAAACCGTGTCAGTAAATATTAGCTTTTAGGATCAAACTCCTACCAACACCTTCATCAAACAAGCTCTTAACAACACCTCGATATATTGGATATTCTACTTCCTTATATATAGCTGGAACAGCTTAGAAAATAAAACTAAACTTACATAACCTGAATTATCATTCATTCATTCACTCTTATTCCTTCAGCTTACTCCCTTTATTCATCTGGGGTCGCCACAGCGGAATGAACCGCCAACTTATCCAGCATATGTTTTACACAGCGGATGCCCTTCCAGCTGCAACCCAGTACTGGGAAACATCCATACACACTCATTCACACACACTACGGCCAATTTAGTTTATTCAATTCACCTATAGCGCATGTCTTTGTACTGTGGGGGAAACCAGAGCACCTGGAGGAAATCCACGTCAACACGGGGAGAACATGCAAACTCCACACAGAAGTGCCAACAGGCCCAGCCGGGACTCGAAACAGCGACTTTCTTGCTGTGAGGCGACAGTGCTAACCACTAAGCCAACGTGTTACCCATAACCTGAATTAGAACGGTGAATTAATCAAATATCCTTTATTGTTTAAAATTACACTATATTGGTCAAGAAAATACATTTAAATCACCAGACATTTATGGAAAATAAACTGAAATTTTGGAAATTATGTCATGGTAGTTTAGTTATACTGTAGTTTTAGTAGCTAGGTGTACATGCAACACTGTGCTGTACACAATTAGCTCTTAGTAGTTTCCAAAAAAAAAAAATAATAATAATAACAATAATGTATATATATCAGAAAGAAAGAGAGAGAGAGATCAACGTAAAATTATTAATGTTTAAAAACGAATATGTTTGAGTAAAACATAATTTTTGTTTCATTCTGTAAACTTCAGTTCACATTCATTCATTCATTTTCTTTTCGGCTCAGTCCCTTTATTAATCTGGGGTCGCCACAGCGGAATGAACCACCAACTTATCCAGCATATGTTTTACACAGCGGATGCCCTTCCAACCGCAACCCATCACTGGGAAACATCCATACACACTCATTCACACACATACACTATGGCCAATTTAGCTTACCCAACTCACCCAATTGCATGTTCTCCCCGTGTTGGCGTGGGTTTCCTCCGGGTGCTCCGGTTTCCCCCACAGTCCAAAGACATGCGCTATAGGTGAATTGGGTAAGCTAAACTGTCCGTAGTGTATGTGCGTGAATGAGAATGTATCGGTGTTTCCCAGTGATGGGTTGCGGCCCATAAAACATATGCTGGATAAGTTGGTGGTTCTTAAAACATATGTACATGTAAAACATATGCTTGATAAGTTGGTGGTTCATTCCACTGTGGCGACCCCAGATTAATAAAGGGACTAAGTCGAATAAATGCCATGTTTTCAGATATGGTTATAGAAGTTTTTAGACAACACATACCAATAAATATGCATACAATTGCTAAATGTAAGATTCTTTGTTTTGTTTTTGACACTTTCTGCAAGTGAATATCTGAAAAAATGTGGCATTTCATCAAATTTCACTCTTGCGAACCTAATATTATCTACATGAAATATGAAATTATGAAGCACAAGGAAGTTTACAGTGTATGTGGAATGTTTTCACATGGTAACGTTACAGCTAAATATTTTTAAAAACATACCATGCTAATTAACTCATTAGTTTTTACAAGTGAGTTAAACATAAAACAATTAAGTTGTCATAAAAAGCTTAAGAATTGCGTTGCTTCAGCTCATTTGAAATAAGTAGTTTGAACAAAAATCAAACGCCATTTTTTTGAGTGTTTGTGTTGGTGTTATTATAAAGCATAAACATATTTTCTACTCTAAAATATGTCTGAAACATCATATTAAGCAACTAATATGATTTAGTATATGTTAGTCTGTAATTCAACACAAAAACATAGTCAATTATAGCTTAATTAAAACGCAAAAAAAGCATAATGACAGATAATATTTCAGTAAATAGCTATGTATGCTGATGTTTGTTCCACCATTGGAACAATATGAAAAAAAAGTAATATATGATATAATATAATAAGATATGCTCGTGCTAGACACCACAGTCATACAGTAACATAATAATAACAGTAGCGAATATGGCATTTTGACAGGAACTGTGGTTACCATGGTGATTTATTTGTAAGGGCCATTATAAATTGCTAAGCATTGTCAAAGCTTGAAGAGGGTGTCGACCATCCTCACAAAAGGCCTTAAAAGAAAATAAATATGTAGTCAAAAAAAAATTATAATATAAAAACGAAATACTTCGTTTTATTGAAATACTGTGACACGCATGCTTTGACAACAATTCACCTGCGTCCCCGGAACAAGGATGTGCACTTGCCTCTTCTAGCGTTATTTACATAAATATAAACACTCCAACATCGCTTAGACGGCATAGTAATTACGAATATTGAATGATAAACAAAAACGACAGAGCTAATCAGTGTAACATCGTCAAATAATGTGGTTATCAACGCAATTTCGCGGGTTAAGGGTCGCTGGGCTGTTAGCCTCCATGCTATCTGTCATGTACCGTTCATAAACAAGCCTCGATTTTTCAAGCTGACGCGACTTGACGTTAATTCACCGTTCATTTTCGTGCTCTTACCCGTCTCTGCGTTTGTTGTCATGTCGTTTTTTGTGTCGGACGGGCTGCAGTGGAATGTTGTCGGTCATTGTTGTCCGCAATGGAGCAGCTCTGGGCGGAGGCTCGTGGGTTGGGCTGCTCGCTCATTCAACATGCTGGGGGACTCAACCAGATCAGCATACATAGCTATTTACTGAAATATTATCTGTCATTATGCTTTTTTTGCGTTTTAATTAAGCTATAATTGACTATGTGTTTGTGTTGAATGACAGACTAACATATACTAAATCATATTAGTTGCTTAATATGATGTTTCAGACATATTTTAGAGTAGAAAATATGTTTATGCTTTATAGTAACACGAACACAAACACTCAAAAAAAATGGTGTTTGATTTTTGTTCAAACTACTTATTTCAAATGAGCTGAAACAACGCAATTCTTAAGCTTTTGACAACTTAATTGTTTTATGTTTAACTCGCTTGTAAAAACTAATTAAATTATTTCCTTCATTTTTACCCAACACAAATCGACTTTGTGGAACCTAGCATTTTTAACAGTGTAGACACAATTCGTTCATGTTGTTCCAACAAAAATTAAGTTAGCGTAACAAATTTAAGTGGTTAAAACATGAAATAGTTAAGTTGTCTCCAAAAAATCTCAAGAATTGTGTTTCAGGTCATTTTAAATAAGTAGTTTAAACAATCAGCAAAATCATTTGAGTGTACAAAAGGCTCTTAAACCATGGTAGTAACTGATATATGTAATTAGATTAAAATGAATATTTGCAATTGGATTACTACGTTTTAATATTAAATCAGATTAGTTTTAAAAAACTTGTTTACAAAATGTTTTTATTTATTTTATTTTTTTTAATTCTCCCCAATTCCTTTTTCCCCCACTTTTAGACATTATGCTTACCTCCATTTCTGTAGAATCGCACAAACCAGCCAGCAGTCAATAATGCTCTTCATGTAACTAAAAATGGTTTATAACTTCTTACATTTCATAATTTTCTGTATCTCTTTTTGTATTTCCATATGAAATAAAATTACATTGGTCAAAATTAATCTAAAAGTAATCAGATTACTAAATATGCAATCGAATAGAATATTTTACAGAATACAATTTTCTTAATGCAATTAAGACAAGTTCATAATTTTAACGGTCTACAGACAAGAACTACACTGCAATATTATGATGTGATATAACTGATTAAATATCTAAAAATATTAAATAAAACAGTACCTTTAGTACCATTTATCAGATGTAAATGACCATATACCGTGAAGTCAAAATATTTTACAAGAAAAAGGTTACAAAGTATTGTAACATTGTATACTTGTGATTTGTAGCATAACATTTTAAATATGCATTCAATTTATACATAAATCAATGCATGAAATTTAATTCCATATTCAATGATGCCATTAAACATACTTTTGTGAAGTCATCAAAACCACATCTTTAAAGAACCATTTTTAAATGAATTGATTAAATGATGAGACTCATTGCAAAACAATTACCAACTTGCCTAAATGACAGAAATGCATTTCAGCAATCAATTCATAGACCCTCATATCTGCATGCTAACACTAGTAACATTAAATGGCAACCTGTCGATTTAGGCACAAAACAAAAGTTTTGGAAAAGTCATCCTTGGTTTTATTCTCAAAATATCAGAACGGAAGGGGAACAAACAAAAAAAGCAAACCTTTACAAAAAAAAAAAAAAAAGTCTACACTGTAAACAAGCCTAAAACAGACTCAATATTTGAACAATCATACAGACATGACCCCATTTAACCAAGATCTGACACCACCTTTTTTAACATCTAGGAAAAAAGGCACAACTTGGTAAATGCATATTAGAAAGAGAATGTACAGGAGGAGTCTGCCTATTCTGAACAAGTGTTGTGTAAAGTGTCTGGCGATACATTCATTATATTACAGAAATCAGCAGGTTATAGGAGCACAAATGCAACCATAACTCCAAACACAATGCTTAAAAAAAATAAATAAAAAAAAACCGACATCTAAATGAGGTAGAAATTTGACCAGCGTAAAGTTTTACGGTTTAGATACTCTGCGTGCATACAGAAAAGTTCATTCCTCTCACTAAAGAAAGAACGCATGGCTACGATCTCGAAAACATGTTCCCACAACAATCAATACACATTTGGGTAGTAAACCATGACTTTTTCCCAGAAAAAGAATGACTACTGACTCCTTTTGGGACCAGATATACATGCCTGCTTAGCTCATAATTATAAAAAGCATGGTAAATGGCAAATTTACAGATTTCTAAAACTCAGTGGGTCCTAAAACTGTAGAGCAAGCAAATGATGAGTCAAACAAAGGTTCATAAAAGAAAAAATAAATGGCATGAGCCTGGTCTATATCTTAGCAGAATAAGGAAAAATAAAGTGCAAGGAATGATTAGGCATTTCAGCATTAAACTGGCCTTTTGAACTCCTATCAAAGGTCTTAAATGAAAGCAACACAATCTAATATTTGAAATGGACCACTGAAAGCATGGAAACTCCCAAATTACTTAATGAAAAAGTTATAGCTAAATGCAAAAATATAGCATATTTTGGTCTAAATAAAATATGAAATCCAAAAAGGCCTTTGATACAATCTTGTGGTATCCTTTGTGAGGGCAAGGAAAAACTAAGGAGAACGAGAAAAAAAAAATTAAAAAAAAAAAAAAAAAGCACTCCAAGACAGGCACTTAGCGAAATAATTTTTGGTATTAAGCGCAGAAAGAAACTATATTGACAGTCAAAAAATTCTTAATAACTTAGTGAAATTGAAATCCAGTTTCAAAACAAACATCTATACTAGAATTACTCACTATGTTCTTCAATGAAACCGTAGCCTTCAGTAGATTGTGTGGAACGGTCAATTAGTTCTTCAATGCACTTATTCCACAAATACCTTTGCTTGGCATCAATGCCACAGATGTAACTTTTCGAATAATGACCTACCAAACAAAAAGAACCAGGAGTAGTCGAGTAGAGATGAACATGTTAACTTTTTAAAACAATGAGATCTCAGGTCACCTGTGGCTGAGATCCTCCTGAGGGTCATAGAGCGGAGCCCAATGCAACTCGCAAAAAGAGTGTCCGATCACTAATGAGACTGCTCTGGAATAAAGCTATTTCAAGTAAGACTTACATTCAACTTCTAGAAACATAACAGACAAAATACCCGCATATATTAGAGAGAAAGAAAAGAACTACAGTAGTTAGATCAGATTCAACTAGAAGTAACTGCTAGCATGTAAGAGTCCAAAGAGGAAGGCGTGGCCCGTTTTAGGATGTAGGCTCATTTAACAAGGGTATTTGCAAGTTCTTAAAAGCAATGTTAGACATATGAATTGATTGTACCAACTAAGGACTGAATTAATAAATAGTCCAGTTCCTAACATTCCAGCAGGCTTGCAAGCCAATCAGCACAACAGGCCATTGGTTGGGAACATCTGGGAAGTCTTTTCACTTTTTAATTCACTTTACCCTCCTCCATGAAATGTGGAAACTTTGCTATGCTTTCAGAGCCATTCTTTTCCATTTCTGCAACTGTGCCAGGGATGCCCATCTGAGATGACTCCATCTTGGTTATTCCCCCAGTAGAGCCCACTAAAGGACCTCCCAGACTTCCTGGGAGTGGGATGCCGCCATTTTGGATGACCGAAATCTCATTAGTCTTCATGGTCAGGCCATTTGTGAAAGCAGCAGCATACTGGTTCCACATTGATGGGTCAAAATTAATGGGTGGGGGAATCAAATCCTTCGGGGGCGGCAGCATGTCTGGCATCATCTTTGACTCATTGCCCATGGCCATCAAAGCCATTGGGTTATCCAATGACAGGCGTTGACCTCGCCTTGCTGTATTATTCCACATATGCGTCCCAACATGTACCTGTAAAATATAACAAGAACCTGTGAGATTTACTGTGGTAGATGCAAAGCAACTCATTTTCAATCAGTTAATTTTTAAAGTCCAAAGCAGAAGCAAAAATAGAATTACCTTAAGGTTTCCCTTTGTTGTAAATGCCCTGCCACAAATTGAACAAGCAAACGGCTTCTCGCCAGTGTGTGTACGTTCATGGATCTGCAGGGCACTGGCAGATGAAAAGTTCTTCCCACACATGTTGCAGAGATGTTGCTTGGTGGACCGACGAGGAGCACTAGAAGAAGAAGCAGGAGAAGTGGCAGCACCTTGGGGCAGCTGGGAGCTGTAGAGGCCGTGGGCACCCATAGGAGTCTCAGGAGGGATCTGCATCTCCAGCTTGACCAAACTCGGAGGCACCCTCATGAAAGGTAATTGAGTAGAACCTAAAATAGAAGGACATGTATAGATTACTTCTGCAATGCATCAACAGGAAAAGTACCACAGTGAGTTTACTGAAGTAAATAGAGCGTACCATATTCGCCACTGGCAAAGGACAAGCCTGGCTCCTCTTTAATTGGTTTTGGAGTAAAACTTGACGTCAAGTCCAGGGCTCCATTGTTTTCGCTAAAATCTTGAGGTGCATCATCTGGTCTGGATTTAACAGCATCATCTAGGTTTGTAGATTCTGGTGATTTTGATGGACCATTACTCAGGGGACCATCTATAGGGGACAAAGAGTGGAAGGACACTGAATCGGACACAACTGGACTGCGGCCATTCTTGTAATCCACGTCGCCAGACCCCAAAGGGGAATCTTTCAGCCCACTATCGCTCTCAGAAGCAGTGCTGCTTTGTCTTTGCAGGTTCAGTGCAGAGGTAAGGCTCTTCATGTGGTTCTCCAGGGCAGTGATGCCTGTAAACATTGACGGTGGACCTGGGAATGTCTGATCTTCTTTAGTGGTAGGCTGGGGCTCTGTAGAATAGTTCAGCTTCTCCTGATTGTCCAAATCAAAGTCTTGTTCCTCCATACTCTCTTCATGCCCATTGGAGTCATTGTTCTTATCCTCAGTCATGCTAGCATCCAGTGCTTCAGGACTTTCGAACTGATTTTCTGGAAGAGGGGTGTTTGGAATCTGGCCGCCCATGTGCATACGGATATGCTGCTGGAGAACAACTGCATTGGTGAACTTCTTATGACAAATTGGGCAAGAGTGTTGCATCTTCAGAGGAGTGTTGGCCCTGTGAACACCATAATGAGCTTTAAGGTTGCCTTTGGTGGAGAAAGCCCTGCCACAGATTTTGCATTTGTACGGTCGCTCGCCAGTGTGTGTGCGGTAATGCATTTTGAGGGAACTTTGGCAGCTCAGCACTCTGTGGCATATAACACATTCATTGGGGTCATTTGTTCTCTTCTCCAAGCCATCCACCATTTGCTGAAGCTTTGCAGTACCAGAGCCATTTTCACCAGATAGGCTGTTACCGTTTATATGGTGCAATCCAACCAGCGCATCAGGAGAATCTTTACTTTGATCTGCTCCTGCCATATCTTGACCAAACATGCCAGAAGAAATAGATGCTCCCTCACTCCCAGATGAAGAAGGTCTCTGGGAGTAGGGGTCCCCACCAGCTGAAATATCAAATGAGGGCTTGAATGCTTGGAGCACTTGCGGATGGGGACCTGCTGGGGGACCTGTTGTAGGAACTCCCATAACTGGTTTGGTTTCACTAAAACCATTTTCCTCCATGGGCACAGACATGCCATAAGGGATACCATTGTTTGAAGGCATGTTGTCCAGGTGTTCAGGTACCGGATGGGGATTCATCTTAATGTGTGGATATTTTTCTTTGTGTCTCTGGAAATGTACTTTGAGGTTTCCTTTAGTTGTGAAACGGTTTCCACAGATGTTACATTTAAAGGGCCTTTCGCCAGTGTGCGAGCGCAAGTGGATTTGTAGAGCACTGTCATTTCCAAACGTTTTACCACAGAACTTGCATTTGTGCTTGAACGGGTGTTCACCAGTTACATTTTTCAGAGGCTCTGAGACTACAGCGACCTTAGTTTTTGCCTTTTTAGAGGGGTCCATGCTTGTTACAAGGGTATTAAAGGGACTCTGTAATCCCATGACCCCTGGAGATTGGGGAAGCAGCGCTGGAAGTCGGCTGGCTAAATCAGGGAGTCCTTTCAAGTCTGGTTTCAAGGGAATTGATCCCAAACCTCCAGGAAGGGATGTGGGGATAGTGGCGGATTGAGGTAGTTTTGCTTGTTTTAAGGCTTCCAAGGACAGAGCCTGGGAGCCCGTCCGTTTGCCAATGAGGGCGGCTGCAGCAGAGAGCTGCTGCGATAAATGTGCACCCAGTGCTTTGAGTGGATCCATTACAGCACCCACTGCAGCATGGAGACTTGGAGGTGCCATCATGGCCACTTGGATGCGTATCTGCTCAGTTAGTTGGATCTGCTGCAGTTGCTGTTGCTGGAGACTGACCAGCTGTTCCAGGATCATAGGGATTGCAAGAAGAGTGTCTTGGTGTGGTTGTGGGGGTGGAGACTTTTGACTAGACGAACTGGATGAGTGTTGTGTTACGGCAACTTTGGTAGCAGCCATGGACTCGAGTGTCACATTAGAGTCTTGCAATTTGGTAGATGCCACGTACCCTGGACTGCCAGATACCTCTTGATTGTGATTTGAGGGGTTATCCTGGTTCAACATGAACTCTCCTTCCATCATTTCATCAGACTCTGCACCGTGCTTTGAATATGAATTGGTAGACTGATCACAATGATCACTCAAGACATCTCCTGGAGAATGCTGCGAGAACTCAGGGGGCACTTCGCTCCCGTCACCATCTTTCATGATCACTACCTGCTGGCTTTTAGTGCAATTTGTCTCATGTTCAAGAAACTGT
The DNA here is from genome assembly GCA_903798115.1 of Danio jaintianensis. NCBI lineage: Eukaryota > Metazoa > Chordata > Actinopteri > Cypriniformes > Danionidae > Danio > Danio jaintianensis. The sequence continues at coordinate 24,147,179 of CAIGQV010019951.1, read as the reverse complement.
GCCTCATCGAAGAACTCTGCGCAACATTTTTCGCAAACCCTCGTTTCCTCCAATCGTCGCCTCTTAGCATCACTGCCATCCTCTTCACTTTGACCATTGTGCAAGATCCCTGCAGGGGGAAAAGAAAAAAAAATAAAAAAAAAAAAAAAGAAAGAAAGATGACTTTCTGTTCAAGATCAAAAAGACTTTTTAAATGGTCTTTAAACATGGAAAATTAGCTGTAAACATGGAAAATTAATTCTACCAAATATTACATCAATATGTAACATTTAAAGAGATGGTTCACCAAAAAAAAAAAAAAACCTCATCATTTACTGTCCCTCATGTGGTTTGAAACCTTTGAGTTTTTCGTCTGTTTTCACAAAAGATTATATTTTGCTGGCATAGACTTCCACAGTATTTTTTTCTTACTATGAAAGTCAATGGGTGTTAGCTACCAACATTATACAAAATATCTTATTTTCTGTTCAACAGTAGAAAGAAACTCAAATAGGTTTTGAACAAGTTAGGGGTGATTAAATAACAGAATTTTCATTTTCTGGGTGAACTATCCCTTTAGAAGACATTGCAGAATAACATGATTTTATTTTAAAGGGATAGTCCCCCCCAAAATAATAAAAGCCATGTACTTACCCTCCACTTGTTCCAAAACTGCGGTTCCTTTTTTCTTTTTTTTTTTTTTAAAGTACAAATTTATTTCAAACAATTTTGGCAACCAAGCAGTTGAAGATTTCATTTCCAAAAGTATATGGCTACGGTTTATATACACCAACTTTCTTAAATATCTTTGTATTCAGCAGATATGTAACAACTAAAGCAATATTTGTATTTTGGTGCAAATTATCCATTTAAATTGCCAGTTAAAAGAAACAGAGGAAATATAACTGTAGTTGGAAGTTATGTATATATGAAATCATGCATTGAGACAATTTGGATGTTTTAATGTTTAAATAAGGTCATAAACTAAATTCAAAACTTATCAATGACCCGGTCTCGCCAGATGAGGGCAGCATTTACAGTATGTGCAAAAAATAATCCACAAAGAAATTAATTTGCAGACAAAATATAAATTTCTCCCCTTCAAACCATTTTCTTATTAGTCTAAAATCAAATAAGATACATAATGCTCTTAAAAACACGGCACTGGCTTACAAGTGTTGTTAAGCAGTCCAAATGATGAATTAGAAAAAAAAAAAAAAAATGCTGATAACAGAGCAAAATGACTCAATCCGTCATTTGAAATTGCAGAAAATGCAAGGCAAATCAAATTAGGCTCTGCAGTACCATCAGGGAGGACCTTTTAATAGGGCCATTGTTAAGTGCAAATTTCATCATTTCTCATGAATGGGAAAGACCACCTGTTAACATTCGGACAGAGAAGCCGAACGTGCGAATTGTTCACTAGACAATTTGAATAGTAAAGAAAAACAAGTTGCATTGTTCCCGGAGCCAGGGCATAAACAGCACCTCCATGCATTTAGGAAAAAAAATAAAATAAAACTCACTCTTATAAACTGAATTAAAAAATAAAAAATAAATAGTACTCGATTGCTTAGGCAGTGCAATCAAAAACAGACATTTTTAAACAAAATGTGTCAGAAATTAATGTTTCAAACCATGTGTTTAAAAGTTACACAATTGAACGGACGCTTTTTAGCCAGTGCATGTTCATCTGCTCACCACAAGAGGGCGTCTGATCAATGTACAAAAATAAAATGTTTCTTTGCTGATACCTTTACAGCGTTGTACTGATTGTGCTTTAATTCCATGCAATATTCTAACGCAACTGAACTGAGATTAAATCAACCAGACCTGACAAACAAGCAACCCCCAACCCTCAGTACATAAAACAGAAAAAAAAACTCGACCAGTACATTATTTACATTAAGAACAGCCACAATTCACTACGTCCAGTATAAAAAGTCGCGCAGTTTACATTTACACCCCCCATTGCACACAACTTCATCTCCATCCCCCCATCCACATCTCCATATGCGACCAAAAGAAACTGTGGGGGATTTATTGCTTTGTGGTCAAGCTTGTTCGCGACTCACATTTCATGCCGACCTGTTGAGCACCTTTGTTTAACAGTGGTCAGTGATACCAGTACGCCACATCAAATATTAACACATGTGCTTAGTAAGTCTGGAATATAACTTACGTGTACATTCATCAGCCAGTCAAACAAGCCTAAAACGTGCATTGAGATTTTTTGTTTTAAACATTTATGATAATAAAAAAAAACTACATTTAATCTAATATGCATATATACACATTAATGAATACCCAAAATCAAATATAAAAACAAGTCTCTGATTTAAAGGCCGATCAATATTTCGTAAACATTAGATTAGCTGAACAACCAACCAACCAACAAACAAATCCCCAAAAATAAATAAAACTACAATCTTTTCTTAAAATGACCCAATTAAACCGTGTTAAAGTCGTCGCTGTTAGTCACTTAAACTTAATTTAATTAATTTACGACTTATTTAATGTACGTACAAAACTTCTCGGATTCACAAAAAGCGCCTCGTTTTAAGGGTCGCGATCCCATTCATGCCCAATTACATAATTCAGATGTAAAAGGGAGCACGCGAGATTCCTATATTACTCCAAGGAAAAAACATAAACATAAAGTTTACATTAGTTTTAGTCGCACCAAACTCACCATTTTCTGTCGAAGCGGGTTCGTCCGAATTGATATGCTGTGGTTTGGATTGCTTGCGCCGCGACATGGTAACCTACAACCATCAGGGGCGAATAGTAAGACTATTTAGTCCCTCTCCTTTCGAAATTCTCCAGGTTGGGGGAAATTAGCCCCTCGAGTAGAAATGCGCATGTCAAAGTAATTATTATTATCAATAATGCATTGCGATTTATCATGCTCTTCTGACAGCTGATTGGCTCCAGTCCAAAGTGCTCGCGCATTATTCAAATGAGGCTTCATTGATGAGAAATGCAGAGTCGAGGGAAAGGGGGAGGAGATGTGGAAGAGAGAGAGAAAGAGGGAGGGATGAGTGAGAGAGAGAGAGAGAGAGAGAGAGAGAGAGAGAGAGAGAGAGAGTGTAAGTGCGCAGGCGGGTGAAAAATTATTTTACAACCATTTTTTTTTATCAACACAGCTGTTATGTGGATCGGAATGAGTTTCAATTATTTATTAATATTGTATTTTTTAATATTTGAAGTGTCTCGTTTTATAAATTTCAACACTATCATATTGGTAGCCTGTTTAGATTGTAGTTTTTAAGCTCAAGCTATTTCTGATCCAAATTTTTGTCTATATTGTAATATAACATATGACGTTGTTTTACGCTTGATAGTCGATCACTAATCAATCAAACATTTATTTACATCGTGCACTAATAAATGCTAAATATTGCTGTTATTTCAACCCAATTTTGAGTCAAATATGGACAAAACCAACCGCTGGGTTTTTGTACATTTAATTTATATGACTAAATATAACCCAACATTTGGTTTTGTCCATATTTTACCCAATTTTGGTTGAAATGTCCCAGCATTGTTAGTTGTAGTGTAGCTACAAAAAGATAAATTTGCTATATTAAAATATTTGTAATTTATAATTATTATATGGTGATGTTTCTGATTCAGTTTTTATCGCAAAATAAAATGATACCCTTTTTTTTACGTTTGATAATGGAGTTATATTGAATCAAACAAGCATTTATAGTGTAAATAAAGCCAAATATATCCGAAAACATTCAAATCTGATTATATATTTCGCTTATATTTATTAGATCATGTAATCTCTGCCTCAGTTTGCATTTATTATGATGTTTCTGATTCAGTTTTTATTACAAAATGAACAATTCTACATTATTTTACGCTTGATAATGGAGTTATATTGAATCAAACATGCATTTATAGTGTAAATAAAGCCAAATATATCCGAAAAATTCAAATCTGATTATATATTTAGCTTATAGTTATTAGATCACGCCATTTCTGCTTTAGTTTTGACGTTATGTATTTATGTTGACGCTTGATAATGTACTGCATCAAGCAAAGGTTTATTTATTTACAGTGTTCATGAAGATAAGTGTATGCGTGCCTCCTCTCTTTGTGATTTAAATATGGAAATTGCAACTGACTTTAACTCCATCATCACATTAAACACAAAGGGCTGCCGGTCACATTGTACTGATATGTGTAATGCACAAATAAAGAGCAGACAAGTAAATGCATGCAAATGGGCAAGGAGAAATGAGGAAAAAATGCAGCTGTTTAGTTCATTCAAATGCGTTATGTAAAGCACTTGTCTTGTCTGACGTCAAAACATAAGGGTATATTATAGTTTAGAAATTAAAACTCACATAAACTAAACATGATGCATTTATTAGGCTATATACAGATTTTATATATACAGTATATACATCTGTATCCAGAATAGTTGTTCCATCCTTGACATATTTAGGAATATGACAATTGAAAACAGGTTTAAAAATCATTATACTGAATTTATTTATGATTTTAAGGGGTATTGTTAAAAATTAATGTGGGACAATGCACTTAATGCTTCGTTTCCAATAAGAAAATGCTTTGAATATTTGTCTGTATAAATTTACCTCATAACAATGTACTGAAAGCTTTGTTTCTGGTTGATTAATTAATAATTTAATCAATGAAACCACCATAAAATACATGTTTACAATGTTTTTTTATTTTAATTTTTAAAATACACACATACCCAATATATATAAGCACACACACACACACACACACACACACACACACACACACACACAC
>CAIGQV010019951.1:24126727-24142309 GCA_903798115.1 Danio jaintianensis | reverse complement strand
AATACACTATTACATATATAAATATATTTTATATATGTAATATTATACTAGTGCATATACATTAGATTAGTCAGTACTGAAGCCAAATCTGGAGCTAATCTAACAAAATAACTTACAATAACGGTCCAAAAACGAGTACACCCAAATTTATATAGGAAAAATATGAAAGATTTTTTTTAAAAAGAGGACAAATCGAAAGAAACAAAAAATTCAAAAATGTATTTCTTCAATATTTGGCTTGAATTGTATTATTTTTCTATTTCTAAAGATGTTCGGTGACTAAAATAGTATTTGAATACATATATCTTTTTAATAATACTGTTTTGTTCAAATGAATCAACATATATTACCTATATTCACAGAAAAATTGATAAAAATATTCATTTAAAAAAAAAAAGGGGGGGGGGGGGGGTTTATATATATATATATACACTCTCAGAAATAAAGGTAGGAGAGCTGTCACTGGGGTGGTACCTTTTCAAAAGGTACACATTTGTACTTAAAGGGTCCATATTGGTACCTCAAAGGTGTATATTAGTACTTAAAATTTTTCAAGAGGTACATATTTGTAATTTTTAGTTAATTTTTAGTTTTTAGTTAATTTTTAGTTTTAGTTAGTACGTACCCTTGAGGTATTAATCAGAACCCTAACAATAACAGTCCAAAAATGACTACAGCCAAATTTATATGTTAGGAAAAGTATTAAATAATTTTAAAAAAAAATCATGAGAAACAAAAAAAATACAAAAATTTAGTTGAAATTTTGTAGTTTGTAATTTTTTTTCTTCAAGTTGGTGGATCATTCCGCTGTGGCGACCCCAGATTAATAAAGGGACTAAGCCGAAAAGAAAATGAATGAATATATCTATTTAATAAAACTGCTTTGTTCAAATGCATCAAAATATATTACCTATATTCACTGAGAAATGGATAAAAATATTCATTTTCAAAATGGGGTGTACTCATTTATATATGTATAAGTATTTCCATGTCATATTTATCTTTGCATTATTATCTATTAAATAAATATTATTCACCAAAAGCTTTGTTTCTAATAAGAATAGGTTTGTATTTTAACATGAATAATTTCATTAATCACAAAACTATACAATGTTTTAATGATACTATATATATATATAAACAGCAAAAGTCAGTCCAAGGCACTTGAAAAAATCTGGAAAAAATATTAAAAAAAATTTGTAATATTTTTTCCACATTTTTCGAGTGCCTTGGACTGACTTTTGCTGTTTATTCAGACGAATCCCTTACCCAAAGAGCACCGACACATTATTTAAGCTACCCCTGAGTACTTTTTGTTTGATTTTGGATATTGATACTATATATATCTATGCATACTGTTCACGAAAAACTAAAGATAACAAAAGGCACACACACACACATTCAGTAGTCAACATTTGAAGTGGATCAAAAATATTTTTCAAAATTGTCCTAAGACGAGAATGGGTGTTGTCCAATAGTTTTAGACAATTTTTATAAGCTTTTTTAATCCACTTCAAATGTTGACTTCTGTATACACACACAGATATCTTTTCATTTTGAAATCATTGTGTAATTGTTGTTTATTTCATTCATGACACAGATTTTACAGATAATTATTCTAAAAATCAGTATATATATATATATATATATTTTTTTTTTTTAATTATTATTATTATTTTTATTTGTTACTTAAATTAAAATGAGCAGAATGAGTTTGGATGAACTAAAAGTTTTGAACATCCAATTGTGAATGAAGTCTCGGACTGGATATAAAAATAACCTCTGGTCAGTGCTCTTTTGTCCGTCTCTGTTGGTTTTAGTCAGGATGTGTCACAGATGCCATAGATGTTTATTAGATAAGGCAGTGCATGACTCATTTGCTGTGTTTGCAGACACTGACCAGCGCAGTCTGATAGGTTTGCTTATAAATTCTTCACTTAGCTTTTAATGCAAATGCACCGGCAAAATGCATCTTATTTAACACACACACACACACACACACGCACGCACGCACGCACACGCACACGCACACACACACACACACACACACACACACACACACACACACACACACAGAAGCAGCCTTTTATGTTCTTTTATGTTTTGACTGTATAATCTCAGTACATCAGATGTGTCACTAACTGCTGTTTAAGCACCAATTGGCACATCCTGTTCTGCCACGGACAGCTATGGTTTTGTAAATTTCCCAGAGATTTTTTCTCTTTTTTAAACCCCCCGCTTCCCTCCTGCCCCCTTTTTTCATAAGGCAATGTGAGAACGGCAAGTGCTTTGAGGGTGCGAAAGAATTTATAGCTTTTTCTCAAAAGAAGATCACCGTCACCCCCACCCGTCTCACTGTCAGCAGCTGATGTCTTACACCAGAGGAGATTGATGTCCCTAAACTTAATGGAGGACTTAGGAGAACAGGAAGAAAGAAGATTTCCAATCCATTTCCCCAATCCAGACGTGTAAGTGTTGTAGCCATTAAAACCAAGCCATGCTGAGGTTAAAGTGACTCACCGTTCTTACAGGAATCCAGGTGTTTGGGAAAATACTTAACTTTGCAGTGTCACCTCCGAGAACACATACAATCTGAAAAAACAAACATTGTTCCTAAAGGGAGGTTTCACCACCAAGCCATAGAAAACCACTTTTTTGTTTGTTTTTCCAGAGAATCTTTCATCAAACAGTGCTTAAAAGGCCATGGTTTTTTTTTTATATGTATGCAATTTTAATAATCTAAAGAAACTTTTCCCTCATAAAGAACTTAAACACTTGTATTGTTTAAACTATGTATTGTTTAAATTGACTACCCTTTCATTATCTTGAGGGCTGTTTTTGCCCCATTGACTATTATAACCACATTTTTTGATTGCAAAGCCATGACACCAAATAATCATGCATTATTGATTGTGGGCGGTTTTTCCTGTTGGGAAGAGGTAAAATTAGTCATTTTTACTGTTGATCATCAGTTGGCAGCATTAGCTCTTTATATAGGCCTGGGCAAAAAAAAGTGTCTGGCTTTTATATGGAGTTTCATGGAGTAAAACAGCTAATTATAGTGTGTGTACATAAATACACTTACTATGTCTATGTTCTGAGAGCTGAGCTGCTTATTTTGTTTTTCTCAGATATCAAGGTAAGTGCACAAAGGTCTCTCTTACACACTCACTCACACACACACTATACTCCATATAAAAGCCAGAAGCTTAGCTTTTTTTGCACTGCAACTGATGATTAAAAACAAAAATTACAGATTGTACCTCTTCCAAACAGGGAAAACCACCAACAATCAAGAATGCATGATTATATGGTGTTGTGTTTTTGCAATAAAAAATGTCAATATAATAAAATTCAATAGGGCAAAAACTAGCCACTAACATAATGAAAGGGTATTAAATTTGCCCACAGTGTATTGTTGAGTTTTTGAAAAATTTCAAAGCATTTTCCCAAAATATGTGTCAAAATAAGATTTGTCACCAAAAATCATTCCATTTGCTGAAACACAGGGAAAGTTGTGACCAGAATAAGACTCAAAATCACCCCAGAGTGGATGAAAACATCCCCAACAGCACACAAGAGTTAAAAACACTTTAAACGAACTTTATGTAACGGACTGAAATGTTCTTCACTGAATCAGTGATTCTTCATCCCTACAACCATTCCAATGTACTTTACGCTGCTAAAAACTGGGGGGGGGGGGGGGTTTACACCGATGGCGTGAAAAAATTATTTTGGGTTCCCCAAAGAACTTTGCAGTCATTAGTTCTTGTAAGAGATTTTATTATGAAGATGAGAAAGAACCATTTATACGCTATAAATAATCTTTTGTGAAATAGAAAGGTTTCACATGTGTTAATAGTTCTTTCATCTCAAGCATCAATGACAATGAAGAACCTTTGTTTTTAAGAGCACTGTAAAACCTAACAGTGAAAATCACTAAATGAAATAAGTTTGTTTGAAATAAGCTTACATTGACTCAATGAAAACGAGTTATTGTAACTCATGAATGGATCATATTAAGCAGAACTCAAAATGAATGAATGAATTATATTTATTTGTCTTAACTCTAATGCTAGAAGCAATACCAAACCATTTGAGCAGCTATATAGTTGTTTGGACTTAATTCGTTGAACTCGAACTGCGATTTGATAACTGAACCTAAAATGTTTAAGTTATTAATACTCTAAAAGTTTGACAACACAAATGATCAACACAAATAATATATGTGTATATGACTGTATGTATAGTCATAGTCATATAGTTTACAGTACTCACACCATTTTATTTCAAAACTTAAATGATTTGCCGCAATCAGTTTCCTCAAACAGTTTGAGTTAACTTATCGGGTTTTACAGTGAGTGCATTTATAAAAAAGTGCTTCAAAGTTGATCACTAATGGTTCTTTGGGGAACCAAAATGGTTTGTCAGTGATTTGGATCTATTCTTTTTTAAGAGGGCATTCTTAAAAATACAAGCTCTTTATTGCCGTATGGTTTTATGAAGCTAAAGTTTCTTTACGGTTTCATGAAGAACCTTAATAAACATGTGGATCTGTTTTTCATGGTGCAAAATGGTTCTTTAGATCAGTAAAATGTTCTTCAAGCTACAGAAAACATGGGTCTTTTAAGAGCAATTAATAGAAAGATTCTCTGGAAATCCAAAAATCCTATACGGCATCAAAACCAGCCCTTTGGAACCTGTATGTTTAGTGTTATTGGGAGTCTATTCATCACACTTCAAAATTGTTCTTTTTAGAACTGTTTACTGAAATCTTCTTCAGGGAACTAGAAATGTTCAATAACATCACTGCACCTAAACCTTTATTTCTAAAAAAATAAATAAAGCTTCTTTATTTGCATCTATGGTTCCTTGAAAATTGTATGGCTCCATACATACACTGCAAAAATGCTGGGTTCTACACAATCGATTTGTGTTGGGAAAACATGAAGGATTTAAGTTAACTTACTAGTTTTTTACAAATTGAAGTGGACTGGATGTAAAACAATTAAGTTGTTCCCCCCAAAAAAACTCAAGAATTATGTTGTGTCAGCTCATTTTATAAGTCGTTTGAACAAGCAGCAAATGTCATTCACTGGGTTTCACGCAATTCTTTCATGTTGTCCCAACACAAATCAATTAAGTTAACTTAATCGTTATTACAATTTTAAGCGGATTAAACATAAAACAATTAAGTTGTCCCCAAAAAACGTTAATAATTGTGTTGTTTATCCTCATTTTAAATAAGTAGTTTGAACAATCAGCAAAAGCCATTTTTTCAGTGTTTTTTGATGAGTGTATGGAACCTTTCTAATCCACGAACAAAAGATTGTTATTATGGAAAAAAATGTTTTAGAACCAATTTTGTTTTCAAAAAACATAATAATGATATTGATAACTGTGGCCAGAAAAGCAATCAATTGTTTACTTCCTGAAACCCAAGAATGGCTGGAAATTGTATACAACATTTATGTTATTACATTTCCCTTCGCCTTCAAATGAATGTATTCAGAAATATCTGGACCAAATACACTAAATATGTAAGGTTACTCTATCCAGATTCTGTAGAAGCATAAAATAATTACTATTTAGTTTTAATCTGCAAGGTATGCATTTTCTAATTTAATAACCAGTAAGCTTTCTCTCACAGTCTTCTCTTCAGACTAAGAACAAAGGTTTAATATTATTTAATACAGAGTTTGACTATTATGTCATTATATTAGGTGTACATTTGACCCTCCCCGAATTGTGTACATTTTGTTATTAATATAGTTTACATTATTATTTTGTCATTATTGTTATTATTTACTTTGTTTACTTAATTTTTTCACATTGTGTTTTGTTACTTTCTATATTGTATAAAAAAGGTGAAATGATTTGCAGTGGAAAATGTATCCCCTTTTAAGCTGAAATATTGTATTGGTTATGCTGCTAAACTAAAAATAAATAGATAAATAAATAAATAAATAAATAAATAAATAAATAAATAAATAAATAAATAAATAAATAAAAAATGTAAAAAAACAAACAAACAAACAAACAAAATTTCCACTATAAAATCTTCTTTTGTGGGATGGAAAATTTCTACTTGAAACATTTGTTCAAGGAACCACAGATGCCAATAAACAACCATTATTGTGTGTGTGTCAGCGTGCAATACGTCTGCAAAAATCATTACAGTTTAACATCCAACTTTTATTTCTGTCCAGCTAATCACAAGCAGCCACGTCACTCCACCAACAGCAGTGTTTCAAGATAAAGACAAGGCTTTAAAACGCGTCGTCTGTCCATCGGGACACAAAGAGAACTCTATATATTTAGTAAAAACAAACGTCCATCACGCTCGGACTGAAGGTGCAGAGAGGAGGGGTGTGCAGTCTAGACGCTTTATGACGGCAATAAGAAACTGCGCTTGAGTTCAGCGTTCCTGTTGTGTTCAAACTAAACAATTCTCACTCTGTAAGAGCTCGGTCATAAATCCAGGACGGTGGGAATGAGAAAGGAGCTCATCTTATATTTCTACCCCCTTTTAGGATGGACAGATGGGCTGTTTTGTTTCATTTTGATGGGGAATGTCTAGATTGAAGATTAAAAAAATAAATAAAAAAATGTGTTACAGCATTAATGTAGGCCTATAGCTATAATTCAGACACAAACATTAGGAAATCGTTTTTTTTTTAATGCTTTCAGGCCTGGATTAGTTACGGCTAGTAATAGTAAGCCTTAAAAAGTCACACGTTTTTCTTTGGAGAATAATATTGTTTCTATAAATGGCTTTTTGTGAGAGCAAGCTATGAAACACTGTAAGAAATTATTGGCGAATCAAATTAACCTTACAAGTCAGGTTGCCATAAGTTGAAACATGGTTCACATATTTTATTAAGTTAAATTAACTTAAAAACACATGCTGTTATCACTGATCATAAATAAATAAATAAATTAATTAATATATAATTATATTACATTATATTATATTATATTATATTTTTTTACACACTGTAAAAATCCCTGGTGGCCTTACATGTTTAAGTTGAAGCTAATTAAATTATTTTAACTTCATATTAACTTTAAGATAAAATAACTTAAATCCCTAAACCAATAAATCTTTAATCATTAAACGGACTTATTTTCTAAATAAAAAAAAATAAATAAAGTTAAAACACAACTAACTCAGTTTAATTATTTAAAATGTACATAAATAAATAAATAAATAACATAGGCGTTGCGGTGGTACAGTGGGTAGCACAATCGCCTCACAGCAAGAAGGTCGCTGGTTCGAGCCTCGGCTGGGTCAGTTGGCATTTCTGTGTGGAGTTTAAATGTTCTCCCCATGTTGCCGTGGGTTTCCTCCGAGTGCTCCAGTTGCCCCCACAGTCCAAAAACATGCGGTACAGGGGAGTTGGGTAAGCTAAATTGGCCGTAGTGTATGAGTGTGTATAGATGTTTTCCTGCGATGGGTTGCAGCTGGAAGGGCATCCGCTGTGTAAAACATATGCTGGATAAGTTGGCGGTTCATTTGGCTGTGGCGACCCCAGATTAATAAAGGGACTAAGCCAAAATGAATGAATAAATATTATATTATATTATTCATTCATTCATTTTCTTTTCGGCTTAGTCCATTTATTAATCTGGGGTCGCCACAGTGGAATGAACCGCCAACTTATCCAGCATAATACCTTGATACCTTTTACGCAGCGGATGCCCTTCCAGCTGCAACCCATCACAGGGAAACATCCATACACACTCATTCACACACATACACTACAGACAATTTAGCTTACCCAATTCACCTATACCGCATGTCTTTGGAGTTGTGGGGGAAACCGGATCACCCGGAGGAAACCCACGGCAACACGGGGAGAACATGCAAACTCCACACAGAAACGCCAACTGACCCAGCCGGGGCTCAGCGACCTTCTTGCTGTGAGGCGATTGTGCTACCCACTGTGCCACCGTGCTGCCCCATATTATATTATATTATATTATATTATATTATATTATATTATATTATATTATATTATATTATATTATATTATATTTTATTTTATTATTCAGTCATTCATTTTCTTTTCGGCTCAGTCCCTTTATTAATCTGGGGTCGCCACTGCGGAATGAACCGCCAATTTATCCAGCATATGTTTTACACAGCGGATGCCCTTCCAGCTGCACTAAAGATAAACACTAAAAAACTAACCAAAACTAAGTTAAAACACCATTAACTAGTTTAATAAGTTATAATTAACAAAAACATGTAGTCACGACTTACTGATCATGTAATTTCCTACTAAAAATGCTGAAAAACCTTTAAAACTCCTGAAAAATGTGCACAGTGTTATAAAAACTAAAGCATAGCTGATTCACAAATGCTCATGCGTTGCCCAATGAAAAGTAATTTTAGTGAGAACATAACAGGCTTTTTTTTTCTGCTTTTTTTCAGGAGAATAGTGTGCATGCCATACACTATTGTTGTATGTTGCTGTACACATGTGGACAATAGCGCAGGTCTCGACCTCTGCCTGGGCTTTTGTCTTTGAGAGCATGACATATTTGTTTGTGGAGATATGGCGATGTTTACTCTGAATAGAAACGCCTCTGACAGTGGATGTTTGAGCAATAGCTGCATGTAAAAAGCTGACATGAAGGTAAAAGAGTTGAAACCGGTGAATGAAGTCATGAAGTCAGTGTCAGCATGTCAGTGTTGGCAACAAAAATCTGTGTTTTCTGAAGATTTACGGTGATGTGTGTTGATTGATTAACGATAGCAGAACTGAGGGGTTTTATTTAGGGAAAAGGCTGGAAGAAACACAATAATGTTAATAATGTGAATGAATGATGAATGATCTGATTTGTAAATGTTCAGAGACAGCTTCTAATAATTTATCTGTTTCGATTAAAAAAAAAAAATAACTAAACATACAGTGTGAATTGAATGTAAATGATAATATATTAAATATATATATATATACACACAGTTGAAGTCAAAATTATTAGCGCTCCTATAAATCTTTAATTCTTTTTTAAATATTGCCCAAGTAATGTTTAATGAAGAGAATATTTTTTTCAACACATTTTAAAATATAATTTTTTTTTTCATTCATTCATTCATTTTCTTTTCGGCTTAGTCCCTTTATTCACCAGGGGTTGCCACAGCGGAATGAACCGCCAACTTATCCAGCATATGTTTTACATGTTTTATGCCCTTCCAGCTGCAACCCATCACTGGGAAACACCCATACACACACATACACTACGAACAATTTAGCTTACCCAATTCACCTATAGCGCATGTCTTTGGACCTGTAGGGGAAACCGGAGCACCCAGAGGAAACCCACGCCAACACGGGGAGAACATGCAAACTCCACACAGAAATGCCAACTGACCCAGCCGAGGCTCGAACCAGTGACCTTCTTGCTGTGAGGCGACAGCGCTACCCACTGCGCCACTGCGCTGCCCATAATATTTTTTTAATAACTTCTAATTTCTTTTGTCTTTGCCATGATGACAGCACATCATATTTTACTAGTTATTTTGAAAGATACAAGTATTCAGCTTAAAGTGCAATTTTAAGGCTTAATAGGTTAAATAGGTTAATAATGTGAATGAATGATAAATGATTTTGATCTTATTTTATTATTATTCAGCCAACTTTTAATACACATATATATATAAACTAAACATACAGTGTGTATATAGTATACATACACACACACTATTTTATCTGTAGAGTAACTATAGATATTCAGCAAAATTTCAATATTAAAAACAATCCCAAGTACTGTTAAAATTAAGTTGTTAAAAAAATAAATTATATATATATATATATATATATATATATATATATATACAGTGCTCAGCATATATGAGTACAGCCCTCACAAATCTCTCATTTAAATTCATGTTTTCTATAGGAAGCATTACAATATTATATTTGTGCATATACATTAGTTTAGTTTAGCCAAATCTGGAGCTAATCTAACAAAATAACTTACAATAACAGTCCAAAAATTAGTAGCTCAAATTTATATGTTAGGGAAATATATATATATAATTGTATATAATATATGAATTTAATTGTATTATCTTTCTATTTCTAAAGATGTTCGGTGACTAAAATTATATTTGAATAAATATATCTTTAATAAATCTGTTTTGTTCAAATGCACCAAAATATATGACCTATATTGTGTGCATGTGAGAGTTTCTGGCTGTATCCCAGTACTGGGTTGCAGCTGGAAGGGCCTCCGCTGTATAAAGCATATGCTGGATGAGTTAGCGGTTAATTCCGCTGTGGCGACCACTGATGAATGAATGAATGAACAATAGAAAATATAGCTTTTTAATGTAACAATTAAAGAAACCTTTTGATAATGGAGAAGGCAGTTGTTTGGTTCTCCTGCCACTGAACGCTGTGTGTTTGTTCAGATGTGCTCCATAAAGCTCTACTGGACAGCAGCAGGACTCTTGATCTGCTCTTGTAAACTGAACACGTGTGTCTGTGAAACACATGAAACACAAAGACCAATCAGACGCTGCTGTCATTTCTCACATCACTTTTACAGAATTTTTTTGCCATCGTAAAAAACAACAAAAGCAAAGCATCAAACAGTAATGACCGTGAACCTGGATGACTTTCAAAACAAAAAAAGAGAGAAAACATTTTTTAAATACAGTTTTTTTTCTTAAAATGTATATATAGTTTTGTAGAACGTAAACATTTGTGAAAATATAAACATATTTTTGCATCACAGGACATTATTTACAGCTACCATTTATTTGTTAAGAAAATTATTAAATACATATACAACGAACAAAAAGGGCTGCACGGTGGGTAGCACGTTCGCCTAACAGCAAGAAAGTCGCTGGTTCGAGCCTCGGCTAGGTCAGTTGGCGTTTCTGTGTTGAGTTTGCATGTTCTCCCCGTGTTCGCGTGGGTTTCCTCCGGGTGCTCCGGTTTCCCCCACAAGTCCAAAGACATGCGCTGTAGGTGAATTGGGTTAGCTAAATTGTCCGTAGTGTATGGGTGTGTATGGATGTTTCCCAGTGATGGGTTGCGGCTGGAAGGGCATCCGCTGCGTAAAAACATATGCTGGATAAGTTGGCAGTTCATTCCGCCGTGGCGACCCCAGATTAATAAAGGGACTAAGCCGAAAAGAAAATGAATGAATATATTCATTCATTCATTTTCCTTTCGGCTTAGTTCATTCATTAATCTGGGGTCCCCATGCACAGCGCAATGAACCGCCAACTTATCCTTATTATATTTCATGCAGCGGATGCCCTTCCAGCTGCAACCCATCACTGGGAAACATCCATACACACTACGGACAATTTTAGCTTACCCAATTCACCTATAGCGCATGTCTTTGGACTGGTGGGGGAAACCGGAGCACCCGGAGGAAACCCACGCAAACACGGGGAGAACATGCAAACTCCACACAGAAATGCCAACTGACCCAACCGAGGCTTGAACCAGCGACCTTCTTGCTGTGACGTGATCGTGCTACCCACTGCGCCACGTGACGCCCATATATATATATATATATATATATATATATATATATATGTATATATATATATATATATATATATTAAATTTGATTGACATAAATGACAAAACAATAAAACTATAAATAAAATATTGCAAACAAATATTGTTGTATTTCATAAAAACACATTTTTGTTCAAGAAAGAAATTATGAAATAATTTGAAAGAATCTGAACGTATATTAAAACATATTAAAACATGTTTCTTTCTTTCTTTTTTCATTATTTCATTATATATAAAACACACTCACACACACTTGTATTCATGGTTTACAGGGACACTCCATAGGTGTAATGTATTTAATACAGTAAAAAACGCTAATGATATAGCCCTACCCCACCCCTACCTCTAAACCCAACCCTCACAGGAAACCTGTGGCAAAATGTGAAAATCGTTATGATTTTTAAGCATTTTGAATTTGAGGGACACGAGGTGTGACCCTGTAAACCACCTTAATAGAGTACAACTAAGTCATACCCATGTCATTATACAACTTTGTGTCCCTGTAAACCACATACCTGTACACACACACACACACACACACGCACACACGCACTCACACACACACACACACATGCACACGCACACACACACACACACACACACGCACGCACGCACGCACGCACGCACACACACACAAACACACACACACACAAAAGATAAAATGAAATATGATTAAAATAGATAATTGTTACCAATTGCCAATTGTTTATAGGAACACGATACACATTATATACTACTCCCTTATGTATGCATGTTTATTAAAACGTATGTATATAACTTAAAAAACACCCATATCCCTTATACATTATATCACACCCCAAACGCACTGAACAATGTTGTTGACATCCTAACCCATCCTGATACCTTATGATTAAGCAAACACACAATTATGTGGGATATATATTTCTAATAATAAGAAGTGAATGAGAAAATACTATCAACATAGTCACAAAATTGTGTAATTTTTCCATTTATACCCTAAGGAAATCAAGGTTAAAAGACTGAATGTACATATATTCTTCAAGCTAAACAGATTTTATTTTATTTTTTATAATAATTTTGTACACCAAATATTGGATGTTGGCTGAAAGACATGGTCACAAACATGACAATGGAAAAGATAAGCTATATATTAAGATCTTTGAGGGAGTTTGGGGACCTTTTAGATTGCTCCTAAAATGTGGTGGAGATGGAAATGTGTTGATTGATGGTTATAAATATTCATTTGAAATACTGAGAGGTTTTTGTTTGTTTCTTTGTTTGTTTTGTTGTTGTTTTTACTTCTGTATTATTTGAGTGTAAAGTTAAAATGCAATAAAGATATATATATATTTTTTAATTGTGCAAAACATAATTTTTTATTAATGAAAACCACAACAGAATCTCACCGATCTGCAATCGGGCCCTCAGAAAGCAATCCTGAACACATATTTTCCTCATAAGCTTTCATCAATTATGTTATGTCTGCAATTATCTAAACATATAAATACGAGGTCTGAGTCCTTCCTTTCATAACCTCTCGCAACAAAGAGATTTTAGTTACGAAACAGATGAAGACAGATGCGGGACAGTGTCTGAAGTCACAACATAAAGAAAGGAGGTTCACCCCTTGATCAAACTGTTTACAGGCACCAAAGCAACAAACCGTGGCGTTTAAATCAATCTCTCTTCCCATTTCTTTATTTGTATGTTTAATCCTTTGTGGAGAGCAGTCGCTGAGCTAAACAAATTATTTTTAGAGCCAGATCGTTCCAGTATGTCGAAACCTGAGCGCTTTGCACATTAAGAGTTGCTTAAAGCGCTTGTTTGCTTTGGTGATTTTTGGGCTTTATGATGGATTATAATCTGGTGAGTCTTTATGAGCGTTCATTGTTGGTTTGATGCTGATCACCAGTCCACACGGCAATTCAAAACTGTGTTTAAAGGTGCAATAGAGTGCATTGATTCAATTTTGTTCTCTGATATCTACAGTGCTCAACATATATAAGTACACCCCTTACAAATCTCTCATTTAGATTAATATTATCTACAGTAAGCTTTACAATATTATATTTGTGCATATACATTAGATTAGTCAGTACTGAAGCTGAATCTGGAGCTAATCTAAGAAAATAACAAATTGATAACGGTTCAAAATTATTACACCCAAATTTATATGTTAGGGGAAAATATTAAATAAAAAACTAAAAAGAGTTAAATTCTAAGAGAAACAAAAAATGTATAAAATTTTGGATAATTTTGTAGTTAGTGATTTTTTTCCAATATGTCACATGAATTTAAATGTATTATCTTTGTTTCTAAAGATGTTCGGTGACTAAAACATTATTTTAATAAATATATCCGTTTAATAAATCTATTTTGTTCAAATGCACCAAAATATTATACCTATATTCACTGAGAAATGCATTAAAATATGAATTTTCAAAATGGGGTGTACTAATTTATGTTTAACACTGTACATAGCAGTGGCTTAAGTCCAAAAGTTCCCCAGAAACGCTTTTACAGCTCCATTTAGACTGCATTTACATTGGTTCAAGTGACTCAATTCTGATTTTTTTTTCTCCCATGTGGAACAGATCGAATATGGCCCACAAGTGTGTATGCCGAAAAAATCACATGGATTCTGATTTACTCTGATCAGATTCGGGTCTTGTTCATATGTGGAAATTTATACAATATGAATCGTATACGTGCCCAGGTGCGAATTACAGGGGGTCTGACCCCCCTAATTAATGCTTGATACCCCCTGAAGGACATCAAAACAAGATGTATGGGGGGGTCAGCCCTTTAATAGTAAGAAATAGCTTTCTCTGATCTCTAATTTATATCTTAAATATAATTAAAAATGTATAATATAAATATACATTTGACCCTCCCTATAACAGTTCACACCACTGTGATGCATTCAATCGCGCCAATCAATGCTAGGAAAAATATCATTCAACAGTCTGAAACTGGCAGGTCTAGAGCACCGATAAACATCTTAAGTATTCACAAAACAATATACATTTTATTAATAAATTAGATGTAATTTAAATACATTCAAAAATTTGATTCACTGAAGCATGTACTACCAAACTACTACTGAAAAAGTTGACCTCCCTGATCGTCAATGAATAATTTGCACCCTGTAGGGGCCCTCGTGTCTGCAGCGAATCGCATGTCATTAAAAACTGTATCGAATGATGTCAACTCTGATGCTTTCATTTCAGAAAACCAAGATCTGCATGAGTCCCGAAGCTTAAAGGGGACCTATAAATCCCTGATGTCCCTAGAATGTGTATGTGAAGATTCAGCTCAAAATAGCCCACAGCTAATTGTTTATAACTCTTTGAAACTGGCTTTAATCCAAATTGTACTGTTTTGGTGACTGTCGCTTTAAATTCAAATGAGATTGTGCTCCCAGTCTTCTTTTCAAAAGTAGGTGGAGCTACAAACACATGCGTCAGCATAGCAGCAGATTCAAAACAAATAAAAAAACTGTAATGGCGTATATTCAGTAACACTTATATTCAGAAGATTACATGTGTCTGTTGCTTCATTACAAATATACAAGGCAAATTTCCCAATATACACGTTAAACTAACAAAAGACACATTTTAACAGACTAAACAAATTTATAATCTGTATATAATATAAATAGTGAGTATAATACAGGCTTAGATAAACTTACCTTTTTTGTAATCTTTATATAGTTGTGGCCAATCAAATGCAGCCTGTGCCGTGATCCCATGTGCAATGTGGGAGCAGATTTTTACACTCACAGGATTTACTTAAGGAGGAAACAATTGTGTTTAAGGCTCACGGTATGTCATTTCCATGTGCTGAACTCTTATTATTTAGCTATGCCAAGGTATGTCCTGAATTTTCATTCTATGGCTCTGTCACGTTACTGGGAGGTATTGCAGACGGGACAAGAGGGGTAGGATCCATGTGCATTTAATGGTGAGTCATCTTACAAAAACAGAAACCAAAAAAACAGAAACCAAAACCAAAATAACAAAGCATAAACTAAGAACGAGAACTAAGACAA
>CAIGQV010019951.1:24091988-24106988 GCA_903798115.1 Danio jaintianensis | reverse complement strand
AATAAAATAAAGTCTTTATTTTAATTAAGGATTCCAGGGAAATTAGCTGATATGTTAATAAATTTATATTAATTAGCCTTATTGTTGATATAAAATTGTATTTAATGTTTCAGAAACAAATTAGTTTTTTTTTGTAGCCTATAATTGAGATTTTAATTGTCTAAATTAGCATTTATTTTTACATTTTGCTTTCATTTTAGTTTTCAAGTTTTAAAGTTCATATTTTGTATTTAGATTTTTCATTTGTCACTTTTATTATTATTATTATTAATAATAATATTAACAAATGAATTTTTGTAAATTTTATTATTAATATTTCTTTATATTATATATAAATATAATAATAATTATTATTTGTTTATGAATATTTTATAATAAGCCTATTTATTTATATCATTTTTTATTAAAGTGTAATATCCAATTTTATTTCAGGTAACGTTTATTCATTCATTCATTCATTTTCTTTTCGGCTTAGTCCCTTTATTAATCTGGGGTCGCCACAGCGGAATGAACCGCCAACTTATCCAGCATATGTTTTACGCAGCGGATGCCCTTCCAGCTGCAACCCATCACTGGGAAACATCCATACACACTCATACTCTACGGCCAATTTAGCTTACCCAATTCACCTGTACTGCATGTCTTTGGACTTGTGGGGGAAACCGGAGCACCCGGAGGAAACCCACGCCAACACAGGGAGAACATGCAAACTCCACACAGAAACGCCAACTGACCCAGCCGAGGCTCGAACCAGCGACCTTCTTGCTGTGAGGCGAACGTGCTACCCACTGCGCCACTAACGTTTATTCATATAAATATAAGTAAAATATTAATATAAGTCAAATTAATAAGTGAATTAGAGGCGTATTAATACGATTATTAAATATTAATAAGAAACTAATATAACAAAATAATATTATTATAATGAAATAATGTAACTTAATAAAAATAAGTAAAATAGCCCTATTTGTTATGTTTCTAATCTTAGTTAACAAGCCTATAAAATAAAACCTTATTGACAGCCACAGCAAGACGGTCATTCTGACATGTTACCAAAACCCTTCCCGGATTCTAACAACAGGCAGTGAGACATTTATATGCTGTAAACAACTTACAGCATCGTTTTCTCTTGAACGAGAACATCATCAAATATTCCATTCGCTTTATGCTCATAATGATAATCAAACTGCGCGCTGCTAAATAAAACTCTGTTTTGCACCTTGTACATGAAAGCTGTGAGCTGTGTTGGCTTTCATCCGCGCTCTTCTGTTTGTTGTTCTGCTTCTATCATCTTTGTCAATAAGAGCTATGATCTCGCATTAGCATTGCGTCCGGCGGAGGGAAATGGATAAAAGTGTTGTAGCGTCGGCATGGCGACCGCATAAATGGCTCAGAGGGCGAACAATGGACAGCTCTTCGGGCCCGAGTCCTTTCTGTCTCCTCCATCCACATCTGCTGCCTCACAATCACCAATACGGGATGTTCTGCCGATTATTTTGTGTGTTTGTTTTTTTCATGCCGCCGCCATTATTAGAAAGCGATAGGCTGAGGAAAACGCGCGCGCGGCGTGGAAACCCGCCAAATTCTGCTTGACCAAATTAAAACCGTTTTCTAAATACATCATTAGCAGTGTATAGGTCTGTAAATGCATCGAAACACCATAGTACAGGATAACACTGTTACAAACAGAACTATAAATAGAAATCGGGTTTTTCGAGCACAGCTTCCAAATAGAGGAAGTGTGAGGTAATTTTTGTGAGCAAAAATAATGACTATATCATAAATTATATCATATTAATTGAAGGGTTTGTCCACCCATAAACTAGAAAATTCTGTTATTATTTACTCACTATCATGTCGTTTCAATCCTCTGAGGCATTTGTTCATCATCGGAACACAAATTAAGTTATTTTACGTGAAACTTAACACCAAAAAAAAATCATATTTAGAGTTTTTTGGTACACAAAATGGTTCTTCGAGCTTCGTATGATTACTGTTGAACCACTGAAGTCACGTGTCTTAGGTTCCTTTCAGGACTTCATATGGAGGATGAGAGAGCTCTTGGATTTCATCTAATATATCTTAGTTTGTGCTACGAAGATGAATGAAGGTCTCTGGAGTTGGAACTACATGAGAGTGAGTATGTTGTTCTGCAAATTATTTATCTTTTTTGTGCCACCTACTTCTTTGAAAAGCGCATAAGGAAAAAATAATCAAGATACTGGGAAGGAATAGTTCCCAGCACCAAGCCCCACACTTGCACCCACACTTGCACCACCACAATCTGAATAATATCATTGTTCCTGCTACAGCCATGGTACAGCAGCAAAGTTCTTTGATTATTATGCTAGAATGAGAGTATAATCCCAACCCATATTGGCCTAGAAAATAGCAACTTTAAATTGTTCGTCAGTCTTAGTACAAAATGTAACTACAGAAGAGTCAAGATTTAAATGACTCTTTGGTCATTTTTGAGCAAGATGCTAATGGTCTAATCCGATTCAATGATTTATGCTAAGCTAAGCTAAAAGTGTTCCCGCCAGACCCGGAGACCAGCTGAATGGATTCAAAAATGGAAAAACTGTTTAACTCTAGGGGACTTGAGGCTGTTTATTAAAAAAAGTGGAGTGTTTAGTTAAGTGTGAAGCCCTATACTTTTGACTTTTTCAACTAAAATTTCCATGTTTTCATAAAACCTTAAAATTAATGTGTGAAAGAGAACATAAATATGGTCCTAAGATTAAACATGTTTTCTAGCACAGACTGATCATTTCAATTCATAAGTGCTCAATGTATCGCTAGCAGCCCCAGCAGGTATTCATTTTGGTTTGCCTTTGCCATGTTGTTTTGACTCTCAAAGTGCCGGCAGTCATAGACTTGCATTTTACAAATCACCATAGACCATGATTTCAGCAAAAATAAATAAATAAAATTCTTCTGTAATGTTCAATTGCAGTAATAAAAAGTCACCTACAGAGTAAGAAAATAAAAACTGTGACCTCTGCGTCTCCTGATCTGAAAGAGCACTAAAATATTCCTCCGGGATGTTTTGTCTAATGCAGCATCTCCATCAGACTGTACTGCAGTTATAAATGGCAGCAGCTCTAGGCAACCATCAGGGTTGAGAACAGGGTAAAATTACAATATGCAAACAGTGTGGCTGCGGTCTGCGGCCGTGCGTCTAACCTCAGTTTACCTGATAGAGGATCACTGGGGATGTTTACGAACCACAGGAAATCCAACCCACTTCAGTGGTCAGCAGGGTTAAAGCAATCCTACTGACCACAACATTACATTGCAAGCTTTCAGACTGCGAATGCTGTGTTTACAGTTTGTATTAAGATGCTTTTTGGTGCGATTGGGTCATAAGTAGACGATGGATGAGAGACGTTTCTGTTTACACCTCTTTTTTGGTCCACTTTCTTGATTTCTTTGAGAGGAGAGTCTATGAGCAGTTGTATGCTTGCACTTTTCTGACTTTTCTATCTAATATATTAAAATAAACTCATGCTGTACTCAAATAAAATAAAATAAGTTAGATATTTTTATTTTACTCAACTTAATTGATGAAGTGTATTCAACTGCTTTTAATGCTTTTCAAAATATTTCCCCCAAAAATTGAGTTGTACATTAAAATTGCATTTGAGTGGATCTAAAAAACACATAAACAGATACCCAGCCATAGACTCTACCCTTGAAATAAGTTGCTAGAAGTGGCCAAAAAAGACATAGGGCCCTATCATAAGGGGCAAGATGTGTTTGGCGCAATTTGTTGCTATTTTCAGACCAGCGCAACTCTATTTTTCACATTTTGCACCACGTTGTTTAAATAGCAAATCCATTTGCGCCACTTTGTGGACTCATGGGTGTGCTGGTCCAAAATAGAGGTGTGTTAAGGCTCATTGTTGGCGCGTTGCTATTTTGAGAAACTGAAATAGACTGCGCCATTGATCATCCAAAAGCAGGTCTAAAGTCCATCACAGAGCAGGTTAGTTATGCGATAACCATGACGTCTTTCTGTTCATTCATGACAATTTGCATTTGTATAATGTTATTATTATTAGATTTGTCCACCTCTCGGGTTTTGGAGACGTCTGCATCACCATATGGGGCATAAGAATAGGACGTGTTTTTGGATATAACTCAGTTTTTTGACCACACTTCGTTATTATTGTTCATTTATTCGTTTGCTGGAAATTAGAACTGAATTTAGAAAAAGTATTGAAACAAATCTTTGCACTTAACAAACAAAATTAAATATGTAGGTTAATGAATGTCTTCAGTGGAGTGCGTACAACACCATTTCCTTATCCAAGAAAGTAAAGGAGTAAAGAGTAAAAGTAAAGTAAAGAGAAATGGAGGAGGCTCGTTCTTTATCCTCGCGCTGCAGATGGTCTGTTTAACTGTTTTCTCTCTAGTGAAGCGTTCAGTTTTCCCATTTACAAAGTCCACCATGTAAATAGCAAATGCGCCATGGCGTGACGCAACTGACTCTTAAAGGGAATGGGAGAGGAGGCTCTGATTGGTTTAATGCACGTTATGCTCAATACACACCCATAACTTATTAAGAGAATAAGCACAACCCTGTTAGACCATGCGCCGGGGCGCAAAGCGTATTTTTCCATCCTTAAAATAGCAAAAGTGGATTCGGACACTCCTTTAATGCTTTTGCACCATGCACTTTAGACTTTGTGCTTAGATCATTAAAATAGAGACCATAGTGTGGAAATAATACAGTGATCAAATCACATCTTAAAGTGACAGTTCATACAAAAATCTAAGTTCTGTCAACTTTTACTCACTATAAACTTGTTCCAAACCAGTTTGAGATTCTTTCTTCTGTTGAACATTGGAATTTTGGAAAGAACAGCTATTGACTTCCATAGTATTTTTTGTTCCGTCTATAGATGTCAAATGCCCCCCCCCCCCCCCCAACATTCTTCAGAATATCTTGTTTTGTGTTCAACAGAAAAAAAATAATTCTTAAAAATTTAGAACCAATTAAGTGTGAGGAAATGATTTTGAGGAAACTATTTAATGATCTAAGCTTGTCATGTGAGGGAGCGAGTCGAGGACTAAAAAGGTAAGGATCCAAGCGCAGGTTTAATAGGAATAGTTGTGCAAGCAGGCAATGGTCAGTACAGGAGTTGCTGGCACATATGGACAATCCAAATCATAGTCATTAAACTGGGATGAGGTCAAAATAGGCGGCGATACAGCATATAACAATAAACAAGGCCAAGGTCAAAAACAAGGCATACAAAACAAAGAAACGCTAGAAGACTCGCTAAACAAACAAAGACTCAACAATGAACTGTGTGTGTGTGGTGTATAAATAGTCCAAATGATCAGCAATCATAAGCTTCAGCTGCGTGTGTGCCATCAGCAGTGATCGCAGACTGGTGTGTGTGAAACTGCATGATAGGATTTGTAGTTCGTTAAGGTGACATATGTAGTTCACCGGCGATCTGCCAGGACTGGATCGCTGGTGATCATGACAAAGCTAATGGTGTAAAGCTCACAGCACAGGTGGACTTAGGGCATGTCCAAATCCACTTTTGTTGTTTTAAGGATGGGGAAAAACGGTCTGTGTGCCCAGCGCATGTCCTAAAAGGGTTGCCCTTATTCAACTTAATGAGTTATGGATGTGTTTTGGGCATAACGTGCATTAAACCAACCAGAGTTTCATCTCCTATTCTTTTTAAGAGCGAGTTGCAGTTATGCTATGGTGGATTCGCTATTTACATGGTGGACTTTATATACAGAAACACTGATTGCTTCACTGCCAAGAAAATGGATCTGTTCGTACACAAAGTTAAAGTGCGAGCAGAATTAGAATAGTTGGATTCACCATTTATATTTATGTAGACAATAATAATCTTTTACATTTTAATCCTTTCACTTTTCATATTTAAAGATGTTTGTGTGCTGATGCGCATCCCTGTGTGTGTAATAAGTTAAGTGTATGCTCATTATGGACCCACCTAGGTTTATATCATAAGATTTTTAAATAATAATAATAAAAACTGCAGCATTGACTTTAGACAAGCTTTTAGTTGGTCAATTGCGCTGTCTATTGCAGTTGCCTCCAAATAGCACTAAACAACTTTGTGCAGGAGGTGAAAATTATACCTATGCTGAGCTCAAACTAGCAAGAAACACTAGTGTCTTGCCTAGTGCCACATTTATAGGGCCCCAGGTATAAACTGGTCTGATCAAAATACTTTTTCAGTTGAAATTGATCAAAAGTGGACAAGCTCAAAACATTATAGTCCTGTTGACACCTGAATTTAACTTTGTCCACCAGTGATAATATTGACAAAAACACAGGTGTAAATAAGCCCAAACACTATAGCTGTGAGCCAGCTGTCGAAGTGATCCATGGAAAGGGCTTGAAATGGATTAGGTGTCTGCATGTTATCTGCTGCTTTTCATGTGTAAATGAAAAGTGAATGTGACTTTTCTAGCAACAGGTTTTTGATGTGAGCATACGAGATGAGAAACACTGCAACAATGACCTGTAGCCACGGTCAATTCAGCACCAGTGACTGAAGCTTTTGTCCTTGTCCCGTCCAGCTGGACCATGGCTTATATAAGAGAGGCACTGAAAAAAGGGAGAGATACAAAAAGTCTGAGAGAGAAAGAGATACATGGAGATCGAATGGGAGGGAAATCAGACGTGAATGTTCTGTAACAGCTGCTGCTACACAGATTCAAAGGCTGTCAATAATGCTTTAGGTGCAAAAAGAAAAAAGTCACTTGAAACACCATGTTGGCTGACCATCATTTTTAGGCTGTTCTGAAAAATACTAGCTTTGCATTTTTGCTTTAAAAATCTAATAATGTTCCTTAGACTTTTATTACAGTAGTAAGTAATTCCATGGAAAGTCACAGCAGGTAGAGAATGTAATATTATTAATAATATTACAATTACAAAAATATAATAATTTATATATATAAATATATATATATATATATATATATAATCATAATTAATCATAATTATTTATAATAGTACTTTTAATGTATCTTTTTACTAATAATGTTTAACTAGGCGTCACGGTGGCGCAGTGGGTAGCACGTTCGCCTCACAGCAAGAAGGTCGCTGGTTCGAGCCTCGGCTGGGTCAGTTGGCATTTCTGTGTGGAGTTTGCATGTTCTCCCCGTGTTCGCGTGGGTTTCCTCCGGGTGCTCCGGTTTCCCCCACAGTCCAAAAACATGCGCTACAGGTGAATTGGGTAGGCTAAATTGTCCGTAGTGTATGTGTGTTTCCCAGTGATGGGTTGCAGCTGGAAGGGCATCCGCTGCGTAAAACATATGCTGGATAAGTTGGCGGTTCATTCCGCTGTGGCGACCCCAGATTAATAAAGGGACTAAGCCGAAAAGAAAATGAATGAATGAATGAATGTTTAACTATTTATGAAAATCAAAACAAAATACTGGTTTAGTAACAATAATGTATTACGAAAACCTGGTGCCACATATAATAATAATAATAATTAATAATTAATTATATATTAATAAATATAAATATATTAAAATATTTATATTGTATTTAAAATAGCAATTTTAATCTTAATTTTAATAATTTGAGCAAATAACAAAAAAATATTATTTATTAAGAAATTATACTATATATTATTCTAAAAGACTATAATTACAATTTACATTTTTTTTATTTATTTTTTTTATTTATTATTTATTTATTAATTTTTGTTAACTAGTAGTTAATGTGACCCTTGAACAAGTGTACATTTTTGGGGGGCAGAAGAGAACTTATCAATCATTAATTTTGAAGAATAAAAAAAATAATAATTATATTGTCTTTAACCCCGAATCTTCCATCACCAACCGTTCTTAACCTTAACCTACACTTTCTCATTTCCCCTTGTCACGCTTCCCAGAAAGTCCTCAACCTTCCTCAACAAATGCAAGTCACCTCCAACACAATCGCTCTGTCCCAAGCCCATCACAACCAATTACAGGGACAAGTTTTGTCACGGTCAACTTGTCGTCACCGCCGAACTCCAGATGTCTTCACCGCCGCGCCGCTTCAAACAGAGCAACCACGAGGAACCAAGCCGTGCTCCTCCTCACCTCCGGCATCCATATTGATCCAACAAATTTGCCACAAATCATTTTACAAATGCCCGGCGGGGGGCTATAGAAGCTGGTGGAAATGCCCCCATTGAGGCCGGCTCTGCTCCTGTGGAGACTGCGGGGCTTGTTGAAGTGCGCTGACAGCCTCTGATCCTCCGCCATCTGTGGGGTGGCCTTTTGTGTCCTCTGGAGCTCGCTGGATTCAACAGTAACTAAACATTAGAGGGCAGAAAGGGAGCTGGCAGACACGCACAGTTCAATCACGGGCCATTCAGAAGATCAGCTTGAGGAGACGAAATGAAGTGTGTGTGTGAATGAAATGGCCCAATGCAAACCATGCCACACCTTCTGCCACCATTAAATCTGTTCGAAAAGTTAATAGTACTTGCTATTATTATTATTAACACTTTTTATGCTAATTATGACTTGTTAATAGTGCAATAAACTGTTCCCCTGTGTCTTTGTTCCATTGATCTTTGATTGTAGTCCTTTTTGTTTATTGGTTCTTTCTGTGCATGATCTTGTTCCCTGTGCCTTATTTGGTACCCATAGTTTCCTTGGTTAGTTTCTGTGACAACTCATTGACTCTGTCCAATTGTTACATCTCATTATCTTGTTAGCCCTAATGTTCTCGCTTTGTATATATACCCCTGTGTTTCAGATGTTCTTTGTTGGTAATTGTTAGATGTTCGTTTGGATATCTTTAGTTTTACCATTCTTCCTGTTGGCTTGTTTTAAAAAAAAAAAATTTAAATTAATTGTAGTGATGGGAGAAACTAAGCTTTTCAAAGCTTTGAAACAATTAAACCAATTGCTTTGCAAAATGATTCACTGTTTCACTTAACTTTTGAAATCTCCCATGTCACAAAAACCACCTTCTTTCATCTGGGAAATATCGCTAAGCTACGAAGCATGCTATCTATCTCAGATGCAGAAAAGCTAGTTCATGCTTTTATGACTTCTTGGCTGGATTACTGTAATGCTCTGTTTTGCTGGTTGCCCAGCATCCTTTATTAATAAACTTCAGTTATTGCAAAATGCAGCTGTCAGAGTTCTTACTAGGTCATAAAAATGTGACCATATCACCCCAATTTTATCCTCCTTACACGGGCTGCCAGTTAAGTTCTGTATTGATTAAAAAATATTGCTTCTTACCTATAAAGCTTTAAATAATCTAGCACCTGTTTATCTAACCAACCTTCTGTCTCTCTACAATCCAACCCGCTCTTTAAGATCTCAAAATTCAGGGCTTCTGGTAGTACCCAGAATAGCAAAGTCTACTAAAGGAGGTCTAGCCTTCTCATTTATGGCTCCTAAACTCTGGAATAGCCTTCCTGATAATATCTGAGGCTCAGACACACTCTCTCAATTCAAAACTAGATTAAAGACCTTTTTAGTAAAGCATACACACAATGCATCACATAACGTTATGATGCATGAGTGTGCTCCATGCAGGTGAGTGGGCTTGACATCCACCTGTTGGACATACATTGCACATTTTGGTCTCACACTAAATGGTCATCGCTTTTAAGTTTGACTCGACTCTGTGCTACTTAGCAAAAGGATGAAGTAGTGATCACAAACCAGCTGGGTAGTTCAAAGTCAAGATAGCAATTGGAAGTGGTTTAGGATGCGCTTTCGCCAGAGGTGGTGCTGTGAAAGAGCTAGGATTGGACAGGTGTACATCCACACGTGGAGACGGCGGCAGCTGCAGACACTCGTGGAGCACAGATGTGCAGAGCTGAGGGTCACTGTCACCGGCCTGACTGCTGGAAACACACAGAGCTGAAGATGCGGCCAGCTGATTCCTGAAGCCTTCCATCAATCATTAATCCTAATTGTTCCCAGTGCAGAGCCTTGCGGGACTGCCAGCAACTGGCAGAATGACATGCAGAGGGAGAACAATAGACACTGATGAAACTACATTTAGACATCTGCTCGAAAAAAAAGTGGTATTTGACCCTGCATGGGGTTGTGAGTAGTTGCCAGGGTGTTGCTACGTGGTTGCAAGAGTGCTGTTTATTTTCATTTCTTTTAACAATGTTGCTATACTGCTATACTATAATATTCTTTATGAGTTTTAAAGATATTTATATAGTTGCAAAAGTATTCTAGGTGTATTTTAGCATGTTGCCATGCTGTTGCTAGGGTGCTTCTACACTAAAAAAATTCTGTTTGCCGTTTGTTCAAACTCCTCATTTAAAATGAGCTCCAATAACCTTTTTTTTCAATTGAGTTTTTTTTGAGACAACTCAATTTGTTTTATGTTCAATTCACTTAAATTTGTAAAAACTAATAAGTTAACTTAATTCCTTCATGTTGTCCCAACACAAATCGATTGTGTGAAACGCAGCATTTTTTACAGTGTAGTTTTTTTTTAGAACATCCTCTTGGTGTTTTAACCATGTTCTAAGTGAATTTTAATATACAGTCAAGCCCAAAATTATTTATAACACGGGTATGAATAATTTCGAGCTTGACTATTAATATGTTTTGTGTTCTAGGAGATTAACATTGCTACATCATTGCTAGTGCATGTCCTAGTGTGTATTAGCAAGTTGCTATGTGGTTAATAAGGTGTTCAGGGTGGTATTTAGAATGTTGCTATGCAGTTTCCAGGGTCTTTTAAAGAAAAGATTAGTGTTTGGCCAAACATAAAGTTTTGTTGGAAACATGAGCAACAGAATCACACTTTGCTACCTACAAATACAGTCCAGTCATAACACAGGTGGAAAATTAGAAATATTAACATATACTGTGTATGAATAGAGATACTGAATGTGCAACATCACAGTTGACATGTTACACTAGCTAGGTTTACACTAGCTATGCAAAGATGCGAATTAGACTTGTGCAAAACTGTAATATTGCATAAAACATTTGCAAATAAAAATTGTTTTAACTTCCAATGTGTCAAAAAGAACAAAATTGTCACTTCCTGATAAACTGGCGCCAAATATCAAAAAGACAAATGTAATTTACTGTGGTAGGATAAGCCACTGTGGGCCTTTTTTCATATAATAAATGGCTTGTGCCTCAGAAGGCTAAACGCAATGAACGCGCTGAGGTTTTTGGAGGCGTGAGATGCTTTTTGGGAGCACAGAAGCTCAAGACAGTTCTGGAGATAATAGTGAAGCACTTTGATAATGGACTTTGGCTGAGAGATTATAGAATGACCAAAACAATATGTTCAGATGTGTTTGGCCCACTAGTTTTTTCCATTAATGTCATTCTATAACACAGATTTTTACATTATCTGTTAAACCACCACAACTTTTTTTGTATATGATTTTTATGCACATTCTCAAAATTTATACACATCTTGTTGTTTCCATTAAGCAATTTTTAATGCGATATTCCAAAATGTGCACAAAAATAGACGGATAGAAACACAGCTACTTTACCGTACAACAGTGTTTCTTTGAAAGTGCATGCAAGAGGGCATGGTGACTGATATATGTTTACATGTAGCTTATGTGAAATAAATGAACAGGAAATTGCCACCACATGTGTGAAATTATAATTTATAGGGACGATGGTGTAATTTGCAGAACAGTTGCACCAGCCTTCAACTCAAATAAATCCCCCCGTCACCCCTGCTGTCCTGTAATGAAGTTGTGTGGAAATTTGGGTATATTTATGGGTCAAAACACAGCTTTCAAATTTGTTGTCCCTTTTTTTCTCTCCATACATCAAAAGCTGTAGTGTTTCTTTTTAGTTTTACTATGATTTACAGAAAACAGTAACTAAAATGTCATTCAGTGTTTTTTGTTTAATCAGTTGTAATTTAATAAAACAACTTATTTTTGTATAAACAAGTCAGTTCTTACATGTTAAGTTGCTTTTTTTTAACATAAATCCACAAATTCTTTTACATAAAATTCACTAAATAACTATGAAACAGGGGCAACACAGTGACTCAGTGGTTAGCACTGTCGCCTCACAGCAAGAAGGTCGCTGGTTCGAGTCTCGACTGGGTCAGCTGGCATTTCTGTGTGGAGTTTGCATGTTCTCCCCGTGTTGGCGTGGGTTTCCTCTGGGTGCTCCGGTTTCCCCCACAGTCCAAAGACATGCGCTATAGGTGAATGGAATAAACTAAATTGGCCATAGTGTATGTGTGTGAATGAGTGTGTATGGATGTTTTCCAGTACTGGGTTACAGCTGGAAGGGCATCCGCTGTGTAAAACATATGCTGGATAAGTTGGCGGTTTATTCGGCTGTGGCGACCCCTGATAAATAAAGGGACTAAGCCGAAGGAAAATGAATGAATGAATAAAATCTAATAAAATAACTTATTTTTGTATAAACAAGTCAGTTATTACGTTACGTTGTTGTTGTTTTATATATATATATTTAATTTATTCAAGTAAGTTCAATTTAATGCAGACACCAATATGGAATGTCTTGTCTTTGACCCTTGTATGAAACGGACCATTGATGGAAAGGTAAACAGGAAGTGTGCAGTCTTCCCACAAAACACTTACAATCACACGCACCCCATTTATGATTTATATTTACACGCGTGTGTTTACTCGCCATTACACGAAAAGTAGCTGAGTCACCTAAAAAATATGAAAGGAAAAAGAACTTGGTTTATGTGGTTTTGTGTATTTGTATTCATATATCAGCAATAACTTGCATCAAATGTTTTGCTGTAAATCAGTTTACACAAATATTTGCGCAAGTTTTAAACAAACAGGTCAACGGGACACAACAACAGGGTTTTGGACTGTGTATGTCGAGGGGGCCACCTCTTATAACCTCCAACATGTGCTCGGCTCCTATTATTTTAACTGCTTCCAGTGACTTTAGATCCTGGTGACCTCCAAGTGCAATCAAGAACAGGAATGGACACATTAAAACGCCAAGCGCAGGACAGCTTAGGTTACCGCTCTATGAACAAAACAACATTTCGAACAAGCGTTTGCTCCGACTGCGTTCTCGACTTGTAAATAAAACAATGTCGGCTAAATATTTAAACAAAACCAGGTTGAATAATTAATTGTGGTTTTTGTGTTATTAAATGTTTTGATTATCGTTTTGATGGAATGTCAACTTTTATGGAAATCATAATATATTGAGAATGGGAAACTGAGGGAAAAGTATTTTTGTTGTGCCACATTTTAAACAGTAGAGAATTTAAAAAGAGAAATACAGAGATGAGGCATCTTACGCATAATCGTATGCAAAATTATACAGATCAGTTGTAAAATCAGAGGAGATTAGGGACCAAACTTATAATTACGGATTGATTAATTATGAAATTAAATCATACATGGTTTTAAGTATTTATTTATTTATTTATTTATTTACTTACTTGTTGCTATGGTAACAGTATTTTAGCATGTTGCTATTTGGTTGCAAGGCTTGCAATGCAATTACTATGGTGTTCTAAGAATGCTTTTACAATGTTTCTATGCAGTTTCTATGGTTATGCTGAGTTCATATCATATGCAGAGCACCGCATCACTTGCTCACAGGATGTTTTTCCTCTCATGCAATTCTTTGCTTGAGTTTGATTATTTAAACTTGCATGGTAGAAGCAAACTTTCGCTGCAAATGTGTCACATATTCTGCGTCATTCGCCACAAGATGGTAATTATACAATTTGCACATTTGCATTGACTTTGTATGTAATTTACTACAAATACTCAATTCCGCATTGGAAGTGAACATAGCAGTAGAATAGTTTACCAGGTTGCTATGCAGTTGCTAGAGAGTTCTGAGTGTTTTTACAATGTTTCTATGCAGTTTCTAGGGTTCTCTTATGCTGAATTCATACCATACGCAGGGCACCGCATCACTTGCTCTAGTTTACTCACAGGATGTTTTTCCTCTCACGCAATGTTTTTGCTTGAGTTTCATTATTTGAACTTGCATGGTAGAAGCAATTAAGGGCGAATTCCACGATTTTGCAGCAAATGCAGCACGCATTCTACACCATTCGTACTGCGAGATGGTAATTGAACTATTTGCACATTTGCATTGACGTCATTCACACTGTGCGATGGTACTTCTACTATTTGACATTTGCATTGACTTTGTATGTAATTTACTCGGGCAAATACCTAATTCTGCATTTAGTGTGAACACATCATTAGAATAATTTACCATGTTGCTATGCAGCTGCTAGGGAGTTCTGTGTGTTTTGACAATGTTGCTATGCAGTTTCGATGGTTCTCATATGCTGGGTTTATACCATACGCAGAGCACTGCATCACTTGCTCTAGTTTACTCATGGGATGTTTTTCCTCTCACACAAATCTTTGCTTGAGTTTGATTATTTGTACTTGCATAGTAGAAGCAATTGAGGAGAACAAACACCACCATCGTCATATTTAGAATGTTATTACTGTCATGTTTACACTGCCCCAACAACTGAAACGCACAATAATTACATAATTAAATGATCGTTCTCAGTACGAAAAAGGCATTTACTACTTGACAATAACCTACCAACCTTCTTGGTCAGTGGTTAGATTAAGTCTGAGTTTGTTGCCGTTTGTTGGAAAATCATTTCACACTACTCAATACTATTCAACAAACACTGAAGGAACATGTTCAGTCGATTGAAAACAAACTCGAACCAATGGCAAAAGACGCCAACAGGGGTAACACACTAATCCATAAAAGTCCAAAAGGCTTGTTTGTTGGTGATCATATGTGCATGCAATGTGAATTGGCTTTAAGACTATTCTGTTGCTAGGTTGTTCTGAGAAGTTTTTGCGATGCTACTATGCAGTCACTATGGCCTTCTAAGTGCTCTCGTTGGCGTTTTGTACATTTTTATGCAGTTACTAGGTTGTTTTTTTATTTTAATTGATTCATTACTTTTATGCAATTTTTTATAACACTCGTTTTGATTTATTGATATTGGTTTGATTTTGTTTGTAAAAAAAA
>CAIGQV010019951.1:24065790-24082875 GCA_903798115.1 Danio jaintianensis | reverse complement strand
TATATAAATAAAATGACAATAATAATATAAACATAATGTACTTTTGAGGCTTTTTAAGTCGAGAATGTAGTTGTTTAGATAGCAACTATGCAGTTTATGTAGAAGGATAGTGCCTATTTTAAAATATTTATAATTTCTGAGAGGCAGCGCGTCGGCGGCCATTGAGCAGACCAAAGACGGTTGACATTGTCCATCCACAAGATGGCGACAGAGACTGCATAATAAGCCCTTAGAAGATCGTAAACAGCGTAATTTCTGACTACAGCTGATCAAATCATTATTAAACAGGTAAGTAATATTCTAAGTCGATCTCTCTCTTTTGTATGTTGTAGTGCTGTATTTATACCATATAATTGTAGTGTATTGAGTGTGAGATGGGACTCGCATATCAGGAATGTGTGTATTTTGTGTTGGCCACTCTTTGTATAACCCTGAGCTACTTTTTGGTTGGCCATCTGTTTCTAATGAGTCTCCTGTTTTCGTCACTGCAGACTAGTTCAGTAAACAGAAAGAAAGAAGAAATGCCCACGTGTTTAGCATTTTTCCTTATTGCAAACTCAACAGTAATCTAGTAGTGATTGCGTTGCTTTTTTTGGGGGGGGGGGTGGTTAATTATTGTGATATCCCGATTGAGAGAGAAATACTGGGAAATATCTCTGTAGATTGATGCCATTTCATGCCGCTCAGCCTTATAATCTTAAAATGTCAGCAAAATCACCTGTTATATATATACTGACTGACTGACTGATCCCCCACCCACTCACTTCCCTAAACCCAACCAATAGTGTTTTAAAAAGCACAGATTGACCAGCGCCCACACACTTCCCTAAACCCAACCGACAGTGTTTTAAAAAGAAATCCAGAAAAGGAATTGCCTGATTTTTACCACGTTTTCAGATTTTACCACATTATCACCCTGTTATTTACTTGATTATTTAGTTTTTTGGCTTTTGTTTTTGTTTTACCTGCTTTCTAGAACCGTTCTTCGCCGAACTCGAACCCTGTCGTCGTGGTCAACTCCTCTCTGCGTCTCAAGTCCGCCGATGTACATGGCGAGCTACTGGACAAACTGGTAATAGTGGGAAAGCCGTCCATACGGAGGTAAGCGGTCAGCTGGTAAGTGCGAATAGTAACGTTGTCATACCGCCCCATAGCATTCGTTTTAAAGACGAAATGCAGCCATACGTACTTCTGGCTACATAATTCGCGATCTCCAGAAATGTATATAGGGCTACATTTTCAGAATGAGCCTATGTTGGCATATTCATGTATATATTGTAATGTTGAATGACTACAATTAAAAAGAAACTACACATTCGTATAGGGCTGGGCAATATGGCAAAATTGCAATCTCGATAATTATTTTCCATATTGAACAATAACGATATATATTTTGATATAAGTTGTTAACGCTTCCAGAGTATCCCAACAATGACTGAAGCCACAAAAATTAGAGGGTCCATTAAATGGCATAACATATTTTCGGCAGATAAATTTTCGGTGGGCGAAAATTCAGTACATCTTTAATATCAACACACTTTCAGATTCCCCATAGTTGCTAATTTCTGCTGTGTAATTGGCTCTTAGGCGGAATGAGTGAAGTGTGAATGAGTGTGTATGGGTGTTTCCCAGTGATGGGTTACAGCTGGAAGGGCATCTGCTGCATAAAACATTTACTGGATAAGTTGGCAGTTCATTCTGCTGTGACGACCCCAGATTAATAAAGGGACTGAGACAGATTGGCTCTTAGATCAATGTAGAGTAAAAAAGTCCAGAGCTTATCATTGTTACTGACATCAATTTTATCGCGATTCGATATAATATCGTTTATCTGCCCAGCCCTACATTCGTATCAACTTTACATTTGCTATAAATCCATCCCACTTCATATAAATATAATAAATAAATATAATATAATATAATAAATATACTAAATAGTAATATTTAAACAAGCAATTCAATCAATCACCCAGGATAATCAATTAAGCGGCCTGAACTCTTTCAGTAATCTGAAGCGGCTTTAAACAGAGGCCTGCTGTGAGAGTCTGAAGACGAATCTTCCAGCAACTTCCGCTTCTCTTTTAACTCCACAAACCCGGAGCTTTCATATCCAGACTCACAGCAACTCAGGCAGAAAATTGATGTGAGCCATTGAAACGGTGACCCTTTGACTGACCGTTTAGAGCCGCTTTATGGTCGTCGTTACAGCCGGACTAACAGTTGCAGAGTCTGATTGGTAAAAAGCGGATATTAAGACAAACCTGTAGGCCAAAAAAGCGCAGTCCATTCTTCCTCCAAGTGGGAGGTTTGAAGGCCGGAGCTGCTAATTAGCTTCAGGAAACGTGCTCACATGTGTCGACTGAAGGCCGGTGCACAGATTTACACACTGAAACACACAGAAAAGGACATGAGCGTTTATCTTTAGATGGGGGTTTACTGGAGATCAGGACTTTTATTGTGGATGCAATCAAAATGTAAGGGAAAAGCGGGGATGAAAGTACCATTTTTCATAAAAACCTCAATTTTAAAAGATAATGTTTTTAGCAGAAATATATTTTTGCTGTGGTTACTAACTCATAAGTGTGGTCTATCAAAATCAGGTGTTATTTTGTATAAATGTAGAACAACTCCAATATAATTTCACTTTAAACAAAAGTTGCACAATTTTACTTTTGCCCCCATAGGCAGGGATGAAAGTAACACACGGGTGGCTCAAAAGTAACACAACAATATTTTCTAGATTTACTGGCTTTATCTTGTTCATTTTAAATATATCGGACTATGACCTTGTTAATGTGAACTGCAAACATATTTTGTCCTTTATTTTTGTAAAAACATTCAACAGCATTTTCATTTTAAATTTCACTTCCATCAAATGTTTCAAAAGCAACCCAACAATGCAAAATGTTAAAATCGTCTACAATTTTGGTATATTTTTTATTATTATTGGCCATATTCATTCATTTTATAAAACATTTGAACATCCAAACACTTGCCATTTAAGTCTGATTTACATTTAAACTGAAAAACTCAGAGATTGCTAATTTAAGGATGTGTTATTGCACTAAATAACCTGTAGATTGATCATCACTGTGACACAAAAAGAGAAACACAACTTGTAATAAGTAAAACGTACTGCTACAATAATTTAGTTCTTGCACTTAAAAACTGAAATTCGGACCTAACTGCGGGACACCCTCCCGAAATCACAAGATATTTGGCAGCTCCATCAAGAGTTGCATGCTAAATGTGCTGTTACAGCCTGGAAAGCAAGTTTTGTCAGGGCTTTGAGAACATTGCTTTGTTACTTTCGTCCCCTCTCTCCCCTACCTTTGTATTTCCTATAATATTCCTATATTTCCTATAACATTTTTTCTTATTTCTTTTAGTTGAAATAAAAGCAGTTTTACATTTTTTATACAAATTTTTAAGGTCAAAATATATTTTTTCAATTGTCTACAGAACAAATAACCTAGTTACGCCTTTAATTTATACTTTAAGCTGAATACTAGTATCTTGCTAGTAAAACTTGTAAAATATGATGTATCGTCGTCATGGTGAAGACAAAATAAGCTAGTTATTAGAAATGAGTTATTAAACATATCATTTACAAGCATATAAAAAACAAATAGGGCGTCACGGTGGCGCAGTGGGTAGCACGATCGCCTCACAGCAAGAAGGTCGCTGGTTCAAGCTTCGGCTGGGTCAGTTGGCATTTCTGTGTGGAGTTTGCATGTTCTCCCTGTGTTCGCGTGGGTTTCCTCCGGGTGCTCCGGTTTCCCCCACAAGTCCAAAGACATGTGCTATAGGTGAATTGGGTAAGCTAAATTGTCTGTAGTGTATGTGTGTGAATGAGTGTGTGTGGATGTTTCCCAGTGATGGGTTGCAGCTGGAAGGGCATCCGCTGTGTAAAACATATGCTGGATAAGTTGGCGGTTCATTCCGCTGTGGCAACCCCAGATTAATAAAGGGACTAAGCCGAAAAGAAAATGAATAAATGAATAAATGAAAACAAATATCTCTGTTAAACAGCACTTGGAAAATATTTTTGACAGAATGAAAATTTCACAGGAGGGCTAATAATAGCCTATTGCCTTCAACTGTATATAAATGTCAGATGTCAAAGTCTAACAGGGTAATGTGCATCTTTCGATGGAAAATAACAGCAAGATTAGCACCAGATATGATCCAGTTCAGCTTTAATATTGTCATTGAAAATATTTTTGACAGAATGAAAATTTCACAGGAGGGCGAATCATTTTGACTTCAACTGTATGCTTCAGGCTTGATGAAAACCCGTAATGACAATATTAAAGCTGAACTGGATCATATCTGGTGCTAATCTTGCTGTTATTTTCCATCGAAAGATGCACATTACCCTGTTAGACTTTGACATCTGACATTTATATACAGTTGAAGGCAATAGGCTATTATTAGCCCTCCTGTGAATTTTTGTTTCTTTTTCAAATATTTCCCAAATTATTTTTAACAGAGAAAGGAAACTTTCACGGTATTTCCTATAATATTTTTTCTTCTAGAGAAAGTCTTATTTGTTTTATTTTGGCTAGAATGAAAGCAGTTTTATATTTTTCTTTACATCATTTTAAGGTCAATATTATTAGCCCCCTTAAGCAATATTTATTTTGATTGTCTACAGAACAAACTATCATTATACAATGATTTGCCTAATTACACTAACTTGCCTAATTAACCTAGTTAAGTCTTTAAATGTCACTTTAAGCTGAATACTAGTATCTTGAAAAATATCTAGTAAAATATTATGTACTGTCATCATGGCAAAGATAAAAGAAATCAGTTATTAGAAATGAGTTATTAAAACCATTATGTTTAGAAATGTGTTTAAAAAAAAAAATTCTTTCCGTTAAACAGAAATTAGGGAAAAAATATACAGGGGGGCTAATAATTCAGACTTCTAGTGTGTGAGGTGTTTTAGACGATCTGCTCTGTTTATCTCCCACACTTATCACACAAAAGACGACTGTATGCAAGCAAACACAATGGAGTGATTGAAAGCATTCCTGCTGGGTGTTGAGTTACGAGCGGGCCCTGTTTAATAGATGAAATCTGGCTCCGGCTTCAGCATCTTGTCCATTAGGAAGAATTGGGGTGGCGTTTTGAGGGGAAACGGAGGAAAGCCTATGAATGTTTTAGACAGGTGAAAATGGTCAGGAGAAGCTCGAGTGACTTTTGGACAGGTCGAATGTTCTCAAAGCGACTGCATAATTCACAACAGCACAAAGAGTGACGAAGAACGAGTGTCAAAACACGTGCATTCACACAAGGGAGCGTGCAAGTGAGAGATTCAAACACACTGAAGGGGTGGATCGATATAATGAGAATAATAGGAGGCATTAAAAGAAGAAAATAAAACAAGTACATGTGGAAATGCTGAAGTTGCAAACTATTATATTAAATAATGAAAACAAACAAAAAATGAAAGGGATCCACATGTAAAATAAAATAAAATAAAATAAAATAAAACTGCATGAGGAGATAGCGAAACCACACTGAAAGAGTGGATTTATATGAAATTAAATATATAAAATATACATAAAAAATAAAATAAAGCCAAATAAA
This sequence comes from Danio jaintianensis, assembly GCA_903798115.1. Classification (NCBI taxonomy): domain Eukaryota; kingdom Metazoa; phylum Chordata; class Actinopteri; order Cypriniformes; family Danionidae; genus Danio; species Danio jaintianensis. The sequence goes on along the minus strand of CAIGQV010019951.1, from coordinate 24,077,277 downwards.
TCTGCATGAGTAGATACTGAAACTACAGTGAAAGAGTGAATCTATATATAATCAAATATATAAAATAAAAATAAATAAATAAAAATAAAACAAATGCACAGGGTACTATTTCAAAATTATTGAAGGGGTCCACATGTAAAATAAAAAAATAAAAAATAAAATAAAATAAATAATATTAAATAATATTAAATATATTAAATAATATAAAATAATGAAAAACAAACAAGGGATCCACATGTGAAATAAAATAAAATAAAATCTGCATGAATAGATACTGAAACTACAGTGAAGGAGTGAATCTATATATAATCAAATATATAAAATAAAAGAGAAAGAAAAAGAAAACAAAAAGTAAAACAAATGCACAAGGTACTACTTCGAAATTATTGAAGGGATCCACATGCATGTAAAATAAAATCAAAATAAATAAATAAATAAATAAATAAATAAATAAATAAATAAGTAAATACAATAAAATTAAATAAAACAAAACTGCATGAGGAGATAGTAAAAAAAGACTGAAGGAGTAGATCTATATACAATTATATGTATAAAAAATACTTGTAAAATAAAATAAAAATAAATAAATAAAAATAAAATAGCATGAGAAGATTACCACACTAAAGAAGTGGATCTATGTAAAATGAAATATATAAAATATACTTGTAAAATAAATAAAATAAATCTGCATGAGTAGAAACTGAAATTGCAGTGAAGGAGTGAATCTATATATATAATCAAATATATATAAAAAATAAAAATAAATAAATAAATGCACAAGGTACTATTTCAAACTTAATTTAATGCATGTCAAATAAAATAACGTAGAATAAAATAATATAGAATAAAACCCACATGTATGTAAAATAAAATAAAATAAAAATAAATAAATAAAATAAAACTGCATGAGTAGATAGTGAAACCACACTGAAGGAGTGGATCTGCCGCCTTATACTTCAGATCCATTAAACATTCCACTGAACCAAAATAATCTACAGTGCTTCAAAATCATAGAACAGAAAGAGCTATAGATAAACTTATAAAACAAAATGAAATATGTAAAATATACTTGTAAAATAAAATAAAATAAAATAAAATCTCCACAAGTAGATACTGAAACTGCAGTGTAGGAGTGAATTTAAAGATAATTAAATATATTTAAAAAATAGCAATGAAAAACAAACAAAAAATAAAACAAATGCAGAGGTGCTGTTTAAACAACACAGAAGGGGCCAATGTGTATTGTAGAAAATGTTATACTGAATAATACTTTTGCTTAAAAAACTAATAATAAAAACAATGAAATAAAAAATATATATTTTTGGAAACCTTGATACACTACATTTCAAAATTTAACAAGGATTGTATTTTGCAAAATGTTGTATAAAATAAAATAAAAATAAAATAAAATTATTTATTAAATTAAATTGAATACAAATTAAATAAAATATTGCTTGTAGAGTTTTTAAGATCAAGTTTAAAATATATAATACCGTTAAATTTGAAAGATTTTTCAATCATACATCAACATAATAATTTTAATATTTTATAAAAAATCTTTTGTCTTTGCCATGATGACACTAATATTTTACTAATCATTTCGCAAGATATTCAGCTTCAAGTGCAATTTAATGGCTTATGCAAGACACAATAATAATTGAACAACACAATAATTGAACAACACAATACCAATATTACTAACAATAGTCATTTAAGTAAACTTAGGTCAACCTTGTGATTTGTAGTCTATTTACCCTTCAATCAATCTCTAAATGTGAAGAGGTTGAGTTAAAGCAGAAGGCCTGTAATAAAGCTGTAAGAGCTCATGAAAAACCCTTTAAGATCCACCAAGAGCTGATCAGACCACCAACACACCGACTGAATCTCAAATGCAGATCTGACAGATTCAGACACATTCCAGAGCCTATAAAAACACCACATCCTTTATTCTTCACTGCGGAGGAGCAGAAGAGATCACTGACAACACTGAAAAACACACACACATACACATACACACTACATATAATGCACAAAACACACAAACAATGTGTGAATATCACCTCAGTTGTAAGTTGCTTTGGACAAAAGTGTCTGCTAAATGACTAAACGTAAATGCACACACTTCAAAGTAAGCAAGCCTAAAATCCTATTTAATTTCTAAAGACTCATATTTAAATTAAACACGATCAATAGAGTATCGTGTTTATATCAGATGTTTTTCTCTAAAATTCCTTGGAGAAAAATAAAATCACAATCAATTTGATTTACAGTACTTTACTTTTTATCAAATGTCATGTATAAACGTTTAATGCTGCATGTTAGAAACTATTAAACTCCCAAATAAACAAACAAAAAAATCTAATATTAAAATGCAATAATGAATCAAAAGTTAATATAAATCAAAAGTGAATAAAATAAAATTGAATATTAATTGAATATTAATTTGAAATAAAATAATGTTTTCATCCCTCATGGTTTAAAAAAGTTCACACACACAAATCAACCTTAAATGAAATATTAATGCAGTTTACACACACACATACATATATACATACAACCCCAAATCAGAAAAAGTTGGGCCAGTATGGAAAACGCAAATAAAAAAAGAAAGCAGTGATTTCTAAATTCACTCTGACTTGTATTTCATTGCAGACAATATCAAAATATTGCATGTTTTGTCTAGTCAACTTCATTTCATTTGTAAATATCAAGCAGCAACCTCCCGCTGTCCCTCGTGAAGTTAATACGGAAGTAACTGAAACTGCAATTCATCGAAATTCCGCTAGTCCTGGCTCCATAAATAGAGCAAATTTCTATTAAGCCCCCTGTTAAAATGGCCAACTTTACAGCAGAAAAAAAGGTGTTACAGCCTGGTACAAAGAACATACCCTTCATGACAACTGTGAGGGGGTGAATTTTTTTATAACTCATCCGTTTTGTTTATATTCAGTTATATTAAGTCTGCATAATTAAGGGCGTAGCCACTTGAGTGACAGCTAGGTCTTGCTGGTCACCGTCACTTCACCTCAGCTGATTTCGACTGATTAGCAGCTGAACTCGGCATATATATCGTATTTTTGTTTTGTTTGATGTGGCTTTACACAGTCAATTGCTTTTTGGAATTTTTCCTACAATTATCAGATGATATGGCATGCTGTGTGCACTTAATTGTGCAAAAAAATCACAAACCATTCACGTGGCCTCTATTTCCCAGGTGAGTGAAATTATATACTTTATATATCATATCTATAAATGTATTTGTTTTATTTAAGATAATTTATAATTTTTAATGTTCTTTAGAACTTGAATGCCCTCCAGAATCTGACAGATTGATTAGCTGTAGGCTATAGAACAGTCATCTGAAACGTTGTCATACAGTGTCATGCCTGGATTTCATAAACAGCCTTGCATTTACTAACACAGACTATATTTGAAGTGTTTGGAAGTAATTTGCGTTTTCCTCCTGCAGAAAAACGTCATAAGAACAATGCTTAGTGGCTCAATGTATTACAACAGTGTTTTTAAAAGTCTAAACACTTTATTGATATAGTATACAACCAAGCACATGTGGCCAGAACACAAACGAGTCGCAGGTAATGAAGAATTAAGTGTTTCTCCCATAGAAAAGCCTGTCTAAGCAAAATGCTAGCAGGCGTCTGTAGCTCCGCTGACGCTCCGCCTCTTTCACCTTGTTTGGTATCCCCCCGTCGGTGAGATGACGTTCAAACAAAATGGCGACGGTTGGCCACGCCTACTTGTAGCTTCTTTTGCGTTCTTCAGAAACCTATGGGTGACGTCACGGATACTACGTCCATATCTTTTACAGTCTATGGTAAATATACATCCTTTCCTGTCATTCAGACCTGCAACACATTCCAAAAAAAGTTGGGACAAGAGCAATTTAGGGCTAGTAATCAGGTAAATTGGTTAAATAATGATGTGATTTGAAACAGGTGATGTCAACAGATGATTGTAATTATGATTTGGTACAAAAGAAAGGTCTAGTCCTTTAGGAGCAAAGATGGGCAGAGGACCGCCGGTTTGCCAAGAAATATGTGAGAATATTATTGAAATGTTTAACATCATTAAAAGATTCAAGGAATCTGGAGGAATTTCAGTGCGTAAAGGACAAGTGCGTAAGCCTAAGCTGAACTACCATGATCTCCGATCCCTCAGACGGCACTGCATCAAGAATTGTCATTCATCTATAAGTGATATCACCACATGGACTCAGGACTACTTTGGCAAATCTTTGTCAAGTACCACAATACGTAGTTACATCCACAAATGCCAGTTAAAACTGTACTGTGCCAAAAGGAAGCCCTATGTTAACAGTGTCCAGAAGTGCCGTCGACTTCTCTGGGCTCAGAGGCATCTGGGATGGACCATCACACAGTTTAAACATGTACTGTGGTCAGATGAATCAGTATTTCAGATATTTTTTGGGAGAAATGGATGCTGTGTGCTCCGGACCAAAGAAGAAATGGATCATCCAGACTGTTACCAGCAACAAGTTCAAAAGCCAGGGTCTGTCATGGTGTGGGGTTGTGTCAGTGCCCTTGGAAAAGGTAACTTGCACATCTGTGATGGCACCATTAATGCTGAGAAAGAGGATACAGGGACTTGACTGGCCTGCCTGCAGTACCGAGCTGTCTCCAATAGAGAATGTGTGACAACAAAAACCCTATACTGTTGCCCACCTTAAGACTTGTTTGCAGAAAGAATGGAACAAAATTACACCTGAAACACTTCATCACTTGGTGTCTTTAGTCAGTAAACATCTTTTAACTGTTGTGAAAAGGAATGGCAAATGCCTTACGGTTACAACTTTTAAAAAAATGTTTTGCAAGAACCAAAATTGTAATATGTGTGAATATAAAAAAAAAAAAAAACTTTTATTTTTTTTTTATTATTGATATTTTAATTATCTAAATGCTAGTCAGACTGTGCCTGAATGGGTTCACTAATGCTGGAGTGTGTAAAAGCAGATGTGTGTTTGCTTTGTGTCTCCTTTAGTAACCTGATCCTCTGAGCGGGCCGTTTTTGATGATGGCCATTGTCTGTTCATTCATGCAGTCAGATTCATCTGTGTGTGGTGTTGATGAGGTGTGTTTTCATTAGCATGAGTTCAGAGGGTTCACAGCCGCCATCTGACCAATCACACGGCACAGAGTTAACAATCACTAGAAAATCCACCATTCTGGATCCGCTTACACTTAAAGGTTACGGTACATCACATATTAACACACAGACACACACACAAGGAGACACACAGAGACATGTTTCTGTATTACTGTTTTACTGTATATATAATCAATATGTTTAATGTACATAACAATGAATATAATAATAACAACAATAATAATAATAATAATAATATTGTTGTTGTTGTTGTTGTTGTTATTAGATAGACCAACTTTATTAGATAGACCAAACTTAAGATAAAATCTATGCAGTTTCATCTACTCTTCTAGCTAGGATTAATATGAGGAATTGATGTGAATATTAAGTCAAATTTAAGTTCTCAAATTTTGTTTGTTGACACGAACAGCACAAAAAATACACACAAAAAGCAACAGTTAAGATTTTAATTAAAGCTGCAGGAACAAAAAGCCTGCAAGTAATGTCATGTAAATGTTACATTTTTGTAATGTTTATCATATCATAATCATATTATTATATAATTTAAATATTATTACATAATCGGTTTTCTCAACCCTAATCTGAATATGCAAAAACGTTTGCACTGAATCAATGCTCTATCCCAGCAAGAAGGACAATGAGTTAATGAGCTCCTGAGTGACGCATGCAAGAAATAAAAGAGAAATCAAATCAAGTTAAAGTTTATCTATAAAGCACTTTAAAAAAAACTAAAACAAGTGGTGCTGTTCAAACATACACCATCTAAAACAAAGGACAAATAAAACAGACATAAGACTCTACGGTATTAAAAGCCAAAGAGTAGAAATGAGTTTTAAGACTAGATTGAAAAGTGCAGTATGTAAGTTTGACACCCAGTGGTTGAACTAGGTATTGCACGCCTGATTCAAAACACAGGCAAGCACAGGTAGCCAGATTGATGACACCAATGGGAGTGTGCCTTATAATCGAGCCTAAAGGCTGATTTAAACCATGTTCTAATTAAAAGCAACGGTACGCGATAGAAGGAACATTTTCCATATTAAAAGGAGTTTTTGTTGTAACCAACACCTGAAATTTATATTTTTAGAAAGCTTCTATTTATTTCTTGCAGCTGAAAAACAGAAAACTGACAATGATCACCTCAGGTACACCTCATGTGCTTTATTCAGTGTTAAATGCTAATAATGTTAGTTTGAATGTCGTTTTACATGACATTTATTGCCATACTACTGAAAGCAGCAGCAGATAATTCGCCTCAGATCTTGAAAATAAAATAAATTGTTTGAAACTGAACTTTAGAACTGTGACTCACTGCAAGCCAAGTTAACAAATATCAATCATTCAGCATGTACATATAATAATGTTCAAGAGGTTTAATATGTATTAATTAGATTATAAATCTTACCATTTCATTGGGTGCAGTAAGTGCACTATTCTGTGCTTCTGAATGGCTGTATTTAAATTTCTGTCATGTTTCTTCTGGTGCAAACAGCCAAATTGCTTATCACTGAAAATCTCGTCAGGTAGCGCATAGTTAGGACACGGGGTTACAATGCAACCTGCTCACCTAATTCGTAAGTTCGTAATATTTATATTATTTGCTAATTTATAACCACCTCATGTGGAACTCTGAATCTGCATCTTATTTTGGGGCTGTTACTGTCCACTGGAGGTCGAATTTCGGTCACAGACACATATTTAGAGAGCTTTCCTGACTAAATGAATGAAATACGCTGTTTTTCATGAAGGCAACCCGGGGTGCTGAAATATAATTGGCTAAACTGGCATTGGGCAGGTTTAAAGAACCAAAACAAAGACAGCGTTCCGGCACGTTTTCAAAGCAGAATATGTGACTTTAGCTGTGTTTTTCAGATAAACAAGAATGTTCACTTAGCATGTTTCTTAAATATCTGCAAACATATTATGGTATTTTTATGCTTCATAAGAGTGAAAAACTTACATACAGCACCTTTAAAAACAGAAAGGCTTTTGGCCTGCCTAACATGCAGAGGCAAATTATTCCAAAGTTTAACGCATTTTAAACTGCATTGTGTCGTTTCTAAAAAGCAGCAGCAGGAGCTACAAACTGTTGACCAACACGCTTGAAAAAAAAAAAAAGACAGAGGATGAGGTCTTTTCCACTAATGGAGCCGCTTAATAGCACTGGCTGTTTTGGGGAATTAACTGAGATCTATTAATAAGCGATGGCGTCATTTGGGCTGTTGATTTTCTCTAATGACGGTGAAAAAAAAAGACCTTGAATGAGCAGCACACAGCGCCGTACAATGAGACGACATGCACAGAGATCATGTTTCGTTAATGTTTGTTTTCTTAGGATAAGGTTTGCCTGGGTAAAGAAAATACCAGCCTTCACTGTGGCCGTCAGTGCAGTGTGCTGGAATCTGGAAAAAAAGCTGCAGTGGATAAAAAACACACATTAGGTTAGGGATAAAGTACATCCAGGAGGTTGTTATCACAGAATAAAGCCCAACAGGTTTATCGGTAGCCAGATGCAAAGCGGAGCACTGTTTTATGACTGAAGGGCTTAATTCTGCGACAAAACAACCAGATGGATGTACTTAATCCCGCTTATTACACATTGTTCTGAGACTAAATAGTTTATTAACTCTTTAATTAAAAAGCCCCTATTATGCATTATAAAAGATCATATTTTGGTTTTGGGGGTCTCCAACAACAGGCTGATATGCATGCAAGGTCAAAAAACACTTTCATTGTCTTATAATATGAATTTATTTTTACCTAATTATCCCAACGACTCCCATATGATTCGTTCAGTGATTCATTTGTTCCCAAACCCCTCCTTAGTGCGATGCTAAACTGCGCTGATTGGTCCGATGACCAGTCTGTTGTAATTGGTCGACTGGGTTCAGCGCGAGACAGAGAGAAATACCCACCACGGCTATGAAGTAGCAGAGAGTATGTGAGAGCCCAATGCAGGAATGCAATAAAGCAATGCAGTTAAACACCAGCATATTACTCTTAACGCTAACCCCAAGTAATAACGACACACATTCAGTATTAATCCACACAGTGGCAAAAGTTGAACTATTTTGAAAATTGACTGCGCCGCGCATGTGAGGAACAGCTGATGGTGGTCATAGCAACAACAAACAGCAGAAGAGCGCAAATTCAGAAACGCATTTAAATCGGTAAAGGAAGAAGCATGGTTTGCGTTTTCAATCTGGTTTTGGACACAATATGTGAATAGCCCCGTACAGATTTAACCTGAGAGATACAGTACAAGCACTGATCTATAATAGATACATGATTACAAGCCATAATGGGGCAATTACAACTTATAACACACAATTAAACACATAATTTGAAAACTACACAAAACGAGGCAACAATTTTAATTACACTTGTTATGATCCGGAGGAAGAAGAAACTGGTCCATATGAACTGTAACAGTTACTGACAAAGTCCCTGTCAAAGTTTGACAAAGTCCCATACATAGTAGTCTGCTGCTCCTTCCTTTAATAGCAAATGGCCAATGAATCCCGTGCTGCAGCATAGGTTATTGTATTAAAAATCTGAAAAATGACAGGAACAAACACAGCACTAACTTGGCTATACTGTGGTGTTGTTATAAAAATGAACTTTATTGCTCGCAGCCGAATCTCCATCTGTCAGTGATCGTCGTCTTCGCGTCATGATCAGTCCCGTGTTCCCCCGCACTCCGCTAGTGTATGAAGGGAAAGTGCGTTTACGATTTACCGGATCTGGCACTACATATTTTAGTGATGTACCGTATCAACATCGACGCGTTCAAGCAAAAGATCCTAACCCAACTCGATTCATTCATTCGACTCTGAGTCGACTATTTTGTAAAAGAATCAATAGTTTTAAACACAGCACACTTTCAGATTTAAACATCAGCTGGATGTTTTCATTCACTTAGAGTTGTGTTACACACTGCATGGAAGCTCATTTTCAAAAACTCATAATAGGGGCTCTTTAAATGCAACGCTGACAAAAACAAAACCGGCTGAATGAAGCTGATCAAGTATACACTAACTTGTGCATTATTCAGTCAAAGATGGTGCCAAACAGTCAAAAAAAACACAAAGCTGACAATAACGAAACTGGCTAAATGGAGCATATACTAACCTACATACATTTATTCAGTCACAAGATGGCGCCAAACAGTTAAATAGCTCAGCGTGACAGATACGAAGATGCATTTAAATGTGGATGTAATAATATTGATGTGAATGTATTATTGTGTTATTCAGCAGTTGTTATCTTAAAAAAACATCAGCCATGTAATAATCCAGTATAAAGTGTCAATTGTAGTACAAAACTACTTGACTTTTAAAGTTACACTTGTTTAAACCAAGGTTTGCCTATATTTTATCAACTTTTGTCTTAAAACAACCTTTTTTTTTGTGTACTTAAATATCTTATATATGGGTAAATCAATTTATTTTCAAAGAATATGTTTAATTTTGTTAACAAAATGTACAGCTGATAACCATACTGTAATTATTGATAATTCAAGTGCACAGAAGTGAAAATCATAAAACAATACCATATATGTTTTTTACTGTAGACCTGCTCTGAACTGATCATCTGAATCAGTGAGTCGCTAACTGTAGACTATCTCTGAATGATCATTTGAATTAGTGAGTCACTAACTGTAGACTATCTCTGAATGATCATTTGAATCAGTGAATCACTAACTGTAGACTCTCTCTGAACTGATCATTTGAATCAGTGAGTCGCTAACTGTACACTATCTCTGAACTGATCATTTGATTCATTAGGCCTTTAACTATGGACTCTCTCAAAAAAAGGTTTATTTGAATCAGTAAACTGCTAACTGCTGACTCATTCTGAACTGATCATTTGAATCAGTGAGTCATTAACTGATGACTCGCTCTGAACTGATCATTTGAATCAGTGAGTCATTAACTGATGACTCACTCTGAACTGATCATTTGAATCAGTGAGTCATTAACTGATGACTCGCTCTGAACTGATCATTTGAATCAGTGAGTCATTAACTTCTGACACGCTCTGAACTGATAATTTGAATCAGTGAGTCATTAACTTCTGACACGCTCTGAACTGATAATTTGAATCAGTGAGTCATTAACTGATGACTCTCTCTGAACTGATCATTTGAATCAGTGAGTCATTAACTTCTGACACGCTCTGAACTGATCATTTGAATCAGTGAGTCTTTAACCATGGACTCACTATGAACAGATCATTTGAATCAGTGAGTCTTTTACAATGGACTCACTATGAACAGATCATTTGAATCTGAGTTGAATAGATGCAAAAGACATTATGAACTGATTTACCATGTTAACACTTGTTCACGAATCAGAGACCATTGTCATGTTGTTTTCTACTCTTCAAAATGACAGATTTCTGCTTAGTGGAGTACAATATTTTTGTTTTGGAATGAAGTGAATAAAGTAAAAGTTTCATAAAATAGAAATACTGCCAATAAAGTACATACATGACAGAAAAACCTCTCATTCAGCACATGAGCAGGACTGTTTCATTAAACCGCCCAAATCTAACCACACGTTCAAATATGCAAAGCATGGTTTGGGTTTGCTGGATTTGGATATCTGTGCTTTCTGAGCGAGCCGATGATTTGCATTCATCCAGGCAGGGTGGTTTACTTCAAATCACCTTCTGCTTGAAAGTGGTTTTGTTCAGCACATTTTACAGCTCGCCAGAAAAATGAGCTAAAGTGATAGAGCTTCATTCATGATAAATCACAGGTTTTGTATAGGGAAGAGTTTCAAGCGGGTCGCATATCGGATGCGCCGCGCCGCACATATGACAGTTGGAAGTATCGAACACCGGACGAGCACATTCACATGTTATTTAAAATTAAACTATTCAGATGGAGCTCTGTAGTGCGGCAGAAATATGAACAGTGTCCTGAGTCGTAGCTGGGCGCCGCGGACAGCCGCTGACTTGCGGCGCCGGTGTGCGTACTCTCATAGAAATCTGTTTAGAATTCTAAAATGCATGGCGCTGTGTGGTGCGGTGCATCGCCGAGCGACGCATCAGGTGTGCAACTCCCTTAAGTCTAAAAAAAATAACAGAGAATTGCATATTATGCATAATCTGTCCAAATAACTAAGAATTTTAGCAGAAAGCTGCATTGTACAATATGTAGTTATCACAACATTATAAGTAAAATTGTCATGTAAAATAAAATGAATGTTGATTAAAAGAAATATTTACAATTTTTTGTCTTATTTTAAATTTAGTTTAATGATGTAAATGTTTCAATGAAACTTAAATAACGTCCATCTTCATTCTGCTCAAATGTTTTCACCCCAAGCACCCCCCCCC